>JASAOE010000463.1:0-25000 GCA_029964075.1 Patiria pectinifera
CAGGGAGTGAAATATTAATGGATTTATTGTGTGGTCCTCCGAGTAACTTTTTTTTTATCAATTCATACCACCATATTCATCGCCAAGCCAAAGGTTCGAAGTTCATCCCTTTTGGGTACGAGGTTCAACGCACTGGGGTCATGTTTGCCGACCCCATTGATTCACAACGTCGGAAGTACATCAAGTGCCTAGATCCGAAGTCGGCACTTGATTTTGTATGGCGGGAAGATAAGGCAATATTTTACTATCTGGATTGCGTGTCAGAAATACAAGGCACTTGTTGACTATGGCCCGGTCTGAATGAAGCCGTTATGTATATATAGGGCCTAGACCGTTGATATGTTAAAATAGATCCAGGGCCATACATCAGCTGAGGAAGTATTTTATATGACCTTAAAAATATCTTCGAACTTCAACTTCAAGACTATTCTTCAATCATGTGGTGTGTTTTACTGTTCTGAAGAGATCCTTTTGAGGTTTACACTTGAAAAAAACAAAAACAAAAACTGAAAAACCCTTCAGACTATGTCCTGAACAAAATTATGCCTAAAATCCTCGACTTGTAAATTCTGTTGGATGTAATTGGATGCAATACATTAAGCCTTTGGCAACTATGCAAAATAACAAGCCCAGGTATCGCCCAGTCTTGGCTCGAGCCTATTTTTCTGACGGGACTTCCAATACGTGTATTTTGAATCATCTCGAGTTATTTCTGTCTAGTAAAAAGTTCCGAGGTCTCGAATTAAGGCTACCATACGGTCCAATTTCCATGTTCATTAGACAATCTCCACTGTATTCTATGAGACAACCATATGGTGCAGCCATCGACTGCAATATGTAAATTTGATCGCGATAATTTGCCTCGACGTGGCATCAAATTATATTCTAGCGATGACGGGTGTAGATCGGGCGATCTGGCGAGAAGTTACGCCTGGAGAAATGTACTAATAACCCGTCACGGGCCGTGCTATAGACTAGCCATCGACACCATTAATAACATCACCAATGAAATAATTGGAAACTTAAGCAGGTGTGACGTGTCCAATTCGTCGGGAGACGGTTATTTGAGATCAGAGGATTTCTATCTATCACCGTGTCACAGATAGCAGGGGACCAGACGGTTCACCAACATTTGAACCCCCGACCTATTTGAAAATGACATCTCCAGACTATTTAAGATCGACAAAAACGCTCACCAGTCAAGTAGAACCAATATTCAACTCGGTCCGGAAGGCTATTAATTACAACTCACATCTATGGAATAATCATCGGCAGCTGCCTGGAAAATTTATCAAGTAATTAAGGCAAATACAAGCAAAATTAAAACTTCATTTGCATATTCATAAACACAATGGGTATACGGTGTATGCATTTGTAATGAGAGACTGCCACCTCATTTGCATTTTTATGAATGAAACGGAACCGAACATGCGGGCATCTGTCAGAGCCATTACAAAAAAAGATCAGCCGACGCCGGTATAATTTACCGTTTTATTGCATTATAAGTTGGACCGTGACAAAGGGAATTTTTTTAAAGGTAACCAGCAACAATTTCTGTCAGAAGAAGTAAATTATGGATGGATTTTCTTTTACTAAAATGATGAAAAACGGAATAGTAAGCGACCTACCAGCAACTTTTACGCCGTATTTATAAACGAACAGTAACATGGGAGCGATTCTTTGATAGGAGACAAAGACACGCCAACATGTTTGTGTTTTTTTTTCATAACAGTCCCTCTCACTTGTCTTTTTAAATTACAATAAAGGCCACCAAAATACGTAATCATTGACGTCAGGATGAAAGAGCGCCACCTACGATGGAAGAAGTGACAATGAAATGGTCTGACTAACTTCACGGTGTGACCGTTTTAAGTTAAGTCCATTCCCTATAGCATAGACCATGGCATGACAGTTTTTTTTTGACAAGACACATAGAGCTTGGAGACACTCATCTTTTACATTATACTTCGCCTATATCGGTTACCGCACAAGTCCCTCGGCAGAAAATCGACCGGGCTTTTGGGCACCCTTTGTCCACCACCGGACCACGTCACAACCCCCCCCCCCCTAAAAAGGTATGGATACTAAGCAAGAAACCGAGAAGGAGTAAATTAGTCTTGGCTGATGACTCTCAAGGAATTCGGTAGCTTTCAAAAGACTGTTCGATTTTTTTTTCTTGTCGCCTTGCTCTTGCTGAGCTGATGGGGTTGCAGACCTGTGCCGTCTGAAAGAAAAATGGACAGCACATTGAGCGAGTTTCTGAAGGTTTTTTTGTCTGGGTGTTGAGTAGATCGGCACATACATAGGGACACAATTTAATCATGGTTTTTTTGTTCGCCCTGCTGAGACCGCTGAATTGTGAACCACACGAGACCGTTTCGCTTGGAGGTGTTCTCTCGCCTGCCAAGACGCAGGGACCCACTCGGCGGGAGATCGGTTAAAAATAGCCCAGCGAGACGCAATCCGGGCCACGCTTCCACCGAAGCTTTCCCCGTGTGTACCTCTGGTCAATGCTCCTAATTCGTGGTTTCTGTATCACCTCACCCAAGGGCGCGTGATGTAGTCCAAATCTTTCATCTACACTGGTCCCCGTGCACGAGGGCAAAGTTTAGAAAACCGGTTAATTTTTTTTCTAGCTTCACAACTGGCACACTTTAAACTTGCCCCGTTGAACTGACGACAGCAAAACCGTCAATATTTGCTATAGGACCGCGCACTCCGAGCATGCCATCCGGTGGTCTTTACATAGATCACAAATCACACCCACTGATAAAAAAAACTTGTAAAAAATGCTGGTCAAGTCTCAAGTCCTGGTTTCACTTTGCAGTTACAAGTGCTTACTTCAGGTTTGCTTTTGGCACTAAATTGGGACCGGGTACTAAAGCGGCAGACCTCCTTTCAAGACACACAAAAAACCGACGATGATAAACTTCAAAGATTCAAAGAGCGATGACGTAATACCAGAGCAAACTTTGACAGTTTGCTCAAGTACTGACAAACAACCGAAGGGGTTCCTGTCAAAAAAAAAAATCGGTCGCCATGCTTCCAGTAAACCCACACGTATAACGTTTAAATACACAGCTCTGGCTTTTAAGTTTAAAGCACCCTGTTAATCCGTATCCCGTCTTTTCAGTTGCAGGATATAAATTCTTATTGATTGCACCGTCTGAATGGACCGTGGGGGTGTGCTTATATCACGTTGACAGCTCCCCTATAGAATTGGTAATCAAAGAGCCTTTAGGGGGTTACCAGCACAACACGCCGGAAAGACCAGAGAATTGTGTGAGGGGGAAAAAAAAACGTGCTTCGACTTTGTACACAAAGCTGAGTGATTGTATGACAATGCAAAAGTTGGCTGGTTATAGCCAGAGTTATTCGGGCGCAGTCTGTGGTCATGCAATACGCTCGCGTTACTATAGGGACACAGAAAACTGATGGTACACCATACGATACTATCTAATGCACACATCTTTACATACAGACGGTCCTATCGGACTTATCAGGTCTGTATCTGGAAAATGTTATCAGGTATAAAACTTAAATGCTATACATGTGAACAATCCCGGTCTATACTTATCTGCATTGGTATATTGCTGTAACATGCCAGACTATTATTGCATCATACACCATGTTCTTTCCCTATGCTCGCAGTACAAACCTTGCAACATTGCATTATACTTCCCGCAGCCTTTGCTCAGTTTCTCAACTTTTCAGTTCTATTTTCAAGTTGAAATTGACTCAAGGGAATGAACCCAGCTATAAAAACATGACTGCACTGAACTAGTAGTATGTAATAAGCCTTGCAGCACGTGTTGGGTGATGCATGCTGCGTCAGGGTCCCGTTGCCAACCCGTGAGCGGCTATCACACACGAACTCCGGGAACCTCCCGATGTTGTGTCACTTCCCTACATCAGTACATGTCAACTTTTTTTTTAGGGGCGATTTTTTTCCCCAACTCACAGAGATCTCAAGACTCAACTTGACATCGTGACATTATTAGAATCCCAGATTTACGAGCGATCACGTCAGGTTTTTTTTCCTTTCCCCAAGTGGTGTCAAAAATGCTGCGCTTTCGCACATGCTGCCAAGAAGAATGACCTTGTGGATTTGAAATGGCAGCAGCAGGAAAAGTACGGAAAGAGGGCAAAAAAAAAAGAACAGCTTTTTATTAGTTGGTTTTCAAGTCGTAAAATCCAGTCTTAGTTCGTACGCGCCACTTTGTTTCTCAAACAAACGGCTTGTTCTAGTTGACGTGTGCAAACAGTTGCTGGTACGCCCCCCAGTGAGTGTTACACTGAAGTCACTGGGTTACTCAATGCATTCTATTTATGTATGAAACAAAATACAATACCGAATAAAGTACAAAGAAAAATACCTTCTCGACAATTGTGTAGTGAATAACGTTCGTGCTATAGGGTGGTTGTGGGCTTGTCATGGGTGGACGGTTACGATAATCGAGTCAGCCTCAACTTCAAAAGTCTTTTCTACACATTGTCACCGGAAATGCTAAAAGTATAGTAAATTTTGCCTCGAGAGTTGAAGTAAACAAAGAAAAAAGAAGCCGATTCAGAATAGTTAAAGCGACATGAAAGCTTAGAAAATAATGCCATGCATTCGTGGGTGAACATGAGGTGTTTTCAATTCAAGTTTCTAGTATTATCCAGTGTGACGGTCACGCAATGTGGAGAGCGAAAAGTGGCACTTTGATCTTTTTTTTAAACAAAACCCTTTTTCTGTTCATCACGTACCCAGATTCGACAACTTTTCCACGTCCGAATAAAATCGCACAGACACAAATGTGATTTAGAGAGACTGTGGCAGACGACTTAAGCGTCTCCAACCCGGACCTGATGTAACCGACCGCCGACGGAATGTAGCCCCACTAACCCTCTCCGCACCATGACTTTGATATACGAGCCGCGACCCCATTACAGGACCTAAACATACACGAAGTTATGCATACAACCATCATACCTACATGTACATGGAGCTACAAATGATACATCAACCACCTGAAAGTCTACCATTTAATTTCTGACAACAACAGGTCAACCCGAAAACGGGAAGAATTCATACATGGACATCCCTTATTTTCCCTGCAGCCATCAGAAAGCAATAACATGTCCTAAAAAGTCAAATTTAGCAGGAATATTATTGAAGCATTTTCAGGCCAGTCTCGTAGGGTTTGTGTACAGGGTGTCCAGGTATGCAACTTTTCCCTGAAAACCTCTACCACATTTCTAGTTCTTTCATGTTAGTCGCAATGTCATCGATTGTAAAAACAAAAGTGGATATTTTCAAACAGTTTCCTTTTCAGCCGATACCCCACGTGTTTGGCACAACGCCCTGGACCGCCACACAATCACGAGCATGCGGTTAAACTTTAAATCCACCATGTTGGTCATGTCTAAAATTGGACGACCACGCGGTCGGCGGCAGTGACGCATTTAGACCAGTCGGCCAACTCAGATCGGTCGGTTATGATGATGTCATGATCCGACGAATATGAGTAAGTATATATGTTTATTTTTGGCTCTCTTTCAACATCATACGATAGATAAACTGACAATATGACATGGCGATACCGTCCTCCGTGGTAAAAACTCAATAGTCCTAGCGATGAAGAGCAAATTTGTTGCTTGCAAACAGTGCCATATATAAATTTTTATTAAACCCGATTGTTCTGACATGACAACTTATACATGTACAACATACAATTTTGACCACATAGGAAAAGGCATGCATGTATTTTGCACATGGAAAAGTAAGGCAGCACTTTGACTAACTAGAGTGAAATGGTGCATAAGCTTTTATAGCTGCAACTACTTTTTCAGATGCAACGAAGAGGGGCATCATCATACAAGGTTTATGAGTAGGGTACATGTATAGTAAAACCAGAGGGTGATGATCAATCAATGTATTTTCATGTACACGTGTACTCGACGATCAGTGCAGGCAGGGCTGCAGTGATAATGATACTGCTTCGTAATGACAAAATGAACCATATTGCAGACAACCTGGCAACATCGACAGACACATCGGCAAAAATCGCTCACCTTTTTTGTTGAAAATTCGCATGGTTGTGGCCTCTTCCTCCGCTCGAGAGCCGATCCACGAATCAAGAAAATCCAGAAGGACGAAGGAAGGGAAAACGTTCCCGGGTATTTGCAACAACAAAGACGGTTCGGTACCAGTATAGGAGTCGAAGGAAATAAACCATCCAACGTGGTATAGACGAGTAGTATAGCGTGACAGCGTGGTGCTGCTGGCTGATTGTGACAGTGAATGAATACGGATTTGACAGTACAGGTCTGGCCAAACGATGCGTCCAGCCAGACTGCTGCTAGCACGTGGTCGTTGTAACCCTGCACCGGCGGGCAGCTAGGACACGCCTCGCGCACCGCTAACCAATCAGCGCCTTCCAACACTTTGACAGCCATTCACTGAGGATATGTTAATGAGCGTATCTGCTTTGATATGCTAATCGTATTTACAAACCCCGCCAAATGTTGAATGGATGCCGCAGCGCGTTGAGCGTATTATGCAAAGCAGGCTTGTTGGTAATAGCGACACAACATTGGACGAGACAGTTTTGACAGGGTTGCTCGTTTCCTTTTATGACAGTTGTAGTGTGTGTATACATGTACAGTACATGTACACGTACATGGCCTAAGGGCGGCGCATTCCAGCACGTGGTGGGATTTCACACAGAACAAAGGAACTGTAACATTTGCAGCGTGGTTGTGTCATATATTGGCCACTGTTCTATAAGAAGCTTTTAGGGCCAATGAATCAAGTTAATCTTGACTTCTTTTTTTAAACATCAGAATCATATTTTGTAAGTCTGCTCTGTCAGGTTTGATGCTTAATGACAAGTTGCTACTTCTGGTCAAACCATGGAGCTCTAAAAAGGAACCATGACATTCACTGTTCAATAATTTTTGTGAAAAAAACCGTAGGCCTAAGATGTAGCATTTTGTCCAAAAATAGATCACGATGCAGAGCAAGCAAAAAAGGGACATATTTCATGTTCAAAAAGACGAGTGATTTTTCCTGACTTGCATGCCCTGTATACACATTGACTACACTTACACAACCGTAAAGAAACTGGCTTACTATACCCATAGAGCAAGGAACATCATCAAACACTTTCAAGAGCGCATGCGCAGGCTTACTTTTTGCCGAGGTACTAAAATTGACTGACTTAATTTTGTAAACGTTCAAAATGTGGCTAAGATAAAGGAAGCTCAGCATCATAATCAATGGCCAGATGGATAATCCTCACTATTTACTAGTTTTGACAAGCCGGATCATAGTTCATATTTAGGAGTAAATCACCAAACTAGTTTGGTTCTATCTATGATGTCATCTCTTTTAACGTTTATGTCTTCATCATACTTGATTGGCCGGTTAAAGACAAATCAACAAACAAAAAGGATCCGGAGTTTCAAAGGTTCTGTCCCAACATGAATCAAGGTTCGAAGATCCTATTCATTGGGCAAAATGTTTCTATCAGTTAATTTTAACTTTCATGACGAATTAAATAAATGACTTTTCGTTCTTCCTTGGGTGGGATGTTCAAGTTGACCCTACATGATGACCGTCACAGATTCACCTTTAGTTCGCACTTTCCCCACGTGATTCGGCATTTCCTCTCAAACCGAGCCAGTCCTTTGTTCCAAGTTTGCGAGTAAATTCAATTTGGCAATAAGTATTTCCTCGTCCGTGGGGTGGGGGGGGGGTGCCCTTTTAACCCACTTCCTTGAGAAGGGAACGCAACCTCATGTTCCACAAAACGTCGAAGTTGAGCTGACAACATGATTGCTTAATCAGAGAAATCCCCAGAACAAGGAAACCTTTCGTTTCCTGCTGCGATTTCATAAACGAGTTAGGTCCGCTGGGAACGAGGACAAGGTGGTCTGGTGCCCCGTGGACAACTACTTAAAATGCGCTGCTGCAGGGAAAATAACCAGTCTAGAATCGTGGATGAGTTTGCGTATTCTTTTTAACCTGAAAATCCATCTGCTCTGGAAAGATTCGAAAAACGAAGAGGACATTTTAAATGACTGAAATTGTTCTTTCCGCAAGCAGTGAACTTCAGTTTCACCTTCACAAAATGCTGAGTTCATTTTGTTTATGTTTTTTACAACCTTATTATACTTCCGGAAGGTTACATCTTTCAACGCAAACCCTTAGACAAATGTGGAAGGTTTTTCCCCTGGATTTGCCTTTCGAAATTTCCTCAAAAACTATGATGAAAATGATATTTATAATGCATAAACTGTGTTGAATAAAACAGAAAGAATAACTGGAAACTTCACTAATAGCAACACCGATCTCAGTTGTTTAATTATTAAGCTCACATATCTTAATTAGTTTCTACTTTATCTTCACATTTTCAATCGTTGATCTTCCGTGACCCTGCTTCAGCTGGTACCTGCACATTGATCTCGAACTGTTCTTTTGAAACTAGGCTACTTTCCGGTCTGTTTTTTTGGACGACCTCCAACGCTGCCAACAACCCCCGCTAATCGTCTTTTCACCTTACATGCAAGAATGGGTCGCTCGATAACGTCGCGGAGGTGCGGGCAAGGAACTGAAGATAGCAGTATTGACGGCGGTCACAATAAAAGCAACTATAGTCTGTAATATATCTCCAGACAACAACTTGTTGGACAAACTATGGAATATGGTGTGTGATTCAATCTGCAGAAGGCCTCTAGTGTGCCTCATTTGTCGGATGGATTTACAACAATACAAAAAAAACATCATTTTTTGACGTAGGGGGCAACAAGCCTCAAGGGACGGGGGGGGGGGGCGTGCCCCATCTCTTCAGTCCCCCTCCCAGTTACTCTACTGGTAAAACGTCGGTTGAGGACCCAGCGAAACACGAGAGAAAGCGTCCTTATACACAATCATTGTATCAATCTACTTCTTGTTTTTGTTTAGAAGACAGTCCGATCTCTGCAGGGTTTGGTCCAAAATAAAGCCCCTCACTCAACTTGTCAAACCCACTTTTACCATCCGGGTGCATCACACCATGAAGGAGGCTTCAGCGCTCAATAATCAGGATAATTGGTCCGGGCGAGGCAACCCCTCGCCCGCATGTATACACAGGGAGGGGGATTAACCCGTTAATCCGCTGCAAGAGTTGGGGGTAGAGCAAGCAAAGCTTATCTCGAACCAGGAACAATAAATGTGCCCCCATCTTTACACGGCTATACCCCGTTCGAGTGGACCCGCGTGTCAGTATGACAGACTGCATGGCCAGACTACACTTCTTTTCAATAGATGTTCAGTGATGATCGCGAACGCACCACAAGTATTATTGCACACGTTCGACACAAAGTATTAGAAATATCGCCTCAAAATGATGGCTTTGAGTAAGCTATTACGTGTACGCACTGACAGGCCAAAACGTACTGTTGAGGCAAACAATATGAGAGAATCATATCAATATCTTTGAGATTACCCTACGTGGAATTTTTTTTAATCGCATTATTATAGTACAAAATAATGATACTAGTGATAATGCGAGAAATATACCATACCACCAAATGTACCATACTAGAATTATGTCAGTGATTTAAAATAGAAACACGGCTTCATGTGATATTAAATGAACTTAAATAATCCCTTAATCCCTCACCCCTAAAGGCTCTTTAGAGGTCAAGGACCAAATACTACAGAATACTACACGTGTTGTGCACACTTGTATGGAAAGAAGTGCACACTACAGGTTACTACTCAGTAGTATTTTGTAGCTTTATGGGCGGTTAGGCTGCCTTACTGTGACATATTATATGTATATTTTTTATATTATATTGTAATATATACTTTATGCAGACTGAAATATTTCCTTAATGAGGTGCCTTTACTGTGATCAGTTATAATGTATATTTTAACTATTAAATTGTAATATATAAAATATGCAGACCGGGATGAAGACAGACTATGAAATACTTAACGTTATTCAAATGTTATTATTCAAAACTCCAAAAACGAAACTGCCGGACGTCTTGCGGGCTCACAAAAGATAGGAATACTAATATTTAATATTGCCAGGACAAATTATTGTTTATACTTGCAAAGCCAGCTGCTGGACTATAGATGTGGCCAATTCATTTATATTGTTTAGGATTTGTCTTTCATTTTCGATTCGGAATCAAGCCAATGCTGTGCGGATTTTTTGGGGAGAAGGGGGTAGTTTTGGGGTTTTTTAAATTAAAAGTACACAAAACAATATATATCAAACAAGAATAAGATGGAATAACTTGTAATTGACGACCTGAAATTGCATTGAAATACCATTTTCTTTCAAATTGAAACGTCTCAAGCCATGCATGAGACGTACGATATTAATTTAGCGACTACAGTATTATATACCATGGAACTATTATGCTATAAAAAAATACTGAATGTTTGTGAGTGCAATAGTAAGAATAATTTCATGAGGTGACAGAATGGAAAGTTCCATTCCACGAGACGAAGCCGAGTGGAATTGGACATTCAATCCGTCACCGAATAAAATTATTCTTACCATTGCACGAATGTGAAACATTCATTATTTGTTTTATGCAAAACCAGATTAAATCCTCGTCATCTGATTGGTTAGAGCCACCAAAAGTGTGACTGAGCAATGGATCTTCTTCTATTTACCGTGGAATAGAACTTCTATTTTTGCAGTGCGACCGCGTCGTTGGTTGGGACGAATAATTCAGTGACGTGATCAACAACCCGCCAATCAGATGACGGGGATTCATTCAGGCGTTGTATAATGTTGCATATTCACGGTGTGGATAAATTCTTCAAAAACGATTGTAGCTTCAATCATTTCAAATATACTTCCATCACGCACTTTCAGACTACGTATTTGCAAGAGAACTGTAATCTAAAGTCACTTGTTTGCTACATACAAACGATTTCATCATCATTGTTGTGTGTTTATCGGGGACTGATCTCATTCTGGGGAAATTTCCATGCATAGTGAACGGGTTTCCAAACCTTCAGATGAGAGTGAAAGTATTCGATGGTGCCGTCCGGTACCTGGGCGCCATCAGGTAACTTACTGTGGGTATATTACCTCATCCTCAGGCTACTCACGTCACGCGTGTTGACTGAATGATGAACGCCGACGTCACCAAACTATGAGCTGTCATTACAGACAAGCACGTGGGGATTTGTTATGGAACCGGAGCGACCGTACACTCGGTGAATTCCCTACGTTTCAACACAAATTCGTAAGTGCCGAACTTTGAAGTCCTAAATTGATGTACGTCTGCACAATTGTCAATTAATTTTGCTGTATTCATACAGAAAGCATGTGACGGATACCCATGTCGTGTACAAAAAACGATAGACTGGTATCCTGTTTTATTTGACAGCTGGAACAGCATTAATGCATATAATTAGGCACATCACATGCTCATGTGGCCGTGCCCAAGGCTTAAGAAATTGTAATTGTTATCGTAGATAAAGTGATGCAATAAGAATTGAGTGGGTAAACAAACAACAAATCAACAAGACTGAACTGCATTGAAAAGATGTCCGAGTTTGGTTTTTCTCTATGTCCAATCCAAGGTCATGACCTTATCTTTCAGGGGTCACCAACTTCTTCCGAGATACTTTGATCACCTTTATAAAGAAACCTGCGCAGTGTCAGACTTCGGGACAAAGATGCTAGACCCTATCTCTTCCAGGGCTTACAAAATACCCCAGATTCGTCCAAGATAATCAACCAAAAATCTGAAATATGACGGTCATTTAAATCCGCATTGTTATCGACGATTGGGTGTAGGCTCTTACGGGAAGGCCAAATCGTTTACGGCTGTCAAACCGAGTCTCGTAACTGTCATTTTTTTTGTTTCCGCAAGGGATATTTTGAAGAGAATGTACCGAAACGAACAATGGATCTTGCTCAACCGGCCTTGGGGCAGTCTGTATAATACACACGGGGAGCACCTGCGATTATAGAAACCGATCATTACGGGGACTAAATGGGCGAGTCGACAAAAGAGGAAGAATTCTGATAAAAAAGACATCATGGAGAAAAAAATATGTTATTTTGTCTCTTATTTTCGACCGAGGTAACGCTGTGTTGCTTCACAATTGAATCCCTTCCCATGCGTTTCACGGTTTCGATGTAACCTCGTCCTTCAACGCAACCGAAACTTCACATGTTTTTATGTTCCGCTCTCCTTTGTGTTATTTTTGATGGGTTTTTGTTTTCATGACTTAATTTTGTTCCAGAGCCAAATTATGTAAATATTTATGATTATACGGTGCCACACTTTTGCACAGTTGTGCTCGATTCGAGATTAGGCCTACAGTTTCCATTTCGTTTCACTGTACTCTAGCTTCAGTACACAATAAAAATAACAAAAGACAAGCCATGTATGTAATAAGTATATTGTGAAAAGCAGAGAGAGAAAAAAGAAAGATTGAAAGAGGATAAAACCTGTACTACTGTGTAGATATTTGATTATTATCGAAGCATAACGTGAATCTGAATAAGAGTGATGCTCAAGAACTTACTCATTACTAAACAGAAAAATCTTGACACAAATGACAGAAAACAGTAAGCTGGAATTTTTCCCCCAACCTTTATGTCATTGTGGTTTTGATTTTGATAGTTATATAGGCCTATTAGTATATTGTGACACGTGTGTGTAGATGTGTTGTTTTGCATGAGATCACTGCTATATTTTGCGTGTCGGCGTACAGCGCACGTGGCATTCGTGAATCACCGCTATATTTTATCGGATGCGATCTAAAGTGTATCATCATTGTATCGGATGCGATCTAGGGGTATTTGGTGGCACACGTGACGGAGTTGTGAAAACGGGTTGCGCAATACAATATGCCGCATGTCATAACAGTAATATGATATTCATCGCAACAAACAGACTGGATCACGAGTGCTGACACAACGAAACCTGATACAAAATGTTGATAATGCAACAATAACATATTTCAAGGGAACAGAGGGTCAAGGTAGAACTTCAGTTTTAGCTGCAATTTAAATAGTGGTGTGGACTGTTTTACTTTATGAATGAAATGAACGTCTAATGTTATTGTAATTATGCATGTAGTTAAATTGAACCAGGATGCGTAGCAGGAAGGGGCGGGGCTTGGGTGGGATGACCCCGTGACGTCATATGTAAAAGAAGCACCAAAGTTGTGCACCATCCACATAATACTGCCACTCATTTTTAGTCTAAAACGCTACGTCCTCATACTATCATTTTCTTGTTTAACTTAATCGAACATTTTCGAAACCACACTAAACCAGTGTTGGGTGCATATTGCAACAGTTGGGGGAATTCAAAGATATAGGTTGTAAGAAAAAAAATATGGTGATAAAATCAATGTGTGTGGTTGTGTTTTTCATTCTTGTGTGATTTTCATTCAGTGTATAAATTACAACGATGAAATTAATTTTGTTGTGGCATTTCAATCGAATAGGCGGTGAATACATTTGACAGCCTTGCCATTTTATTTTTCAATTTCATGGAAACTTTGGACTTGCGACGCTGTTTGCACATCTTATCTGGATTTCGTTTTATGAATTTCTATCGAGCTGTTTACTATATTTTGCTATCAGTCTGTACCGGATGCCAAAAACGCATGACAAAGCTTGTCCAATGGCGTATTATGCAGATTAAATAGCCCAGAGGCTGAAGGTTTAATTATCAATCCGTTGATAAATATAATGTTACTGTAACGATATCAAGTTTTTATCTCTGGTACCATCTGTAAGCAGCGGGCGAATCGGTCACGCTCGGCGGGCGTTGCGGCTCGATTGACCCATGAGAACCTGGCAGATGACACGGTAAGGGGGCGTGCACGGCATGCAGACTGTATTGCGAGATACCAAAACAGCCAACTGTTGATGTACGTTTAATTGTTATGACCTCCCATTGAAAGCATCAATACTGTTTTGTGTTTCTCTAATGGTTTTACCTTAAGGGCATGCAATTTCAATATAAACATAATCAATGTTTTTGATAATTAATTATTGTGTACCTAACCTAAATACAAGAAGCGATCATTTCGTTAGATGCATGCCATCAACATTTACAGAAAAAAGGCACATATGCACCATATAACGCTTAATGCATTATGTGCACAAAGCGATCAGATATCTCTCGGTCAGTTTATTTTACAGAAGTTGCAAGAGACAGCTTTGAACTAGCTTGGCTACCAAAAAGGTAACACCGTTGAACCATTATCAGTTATTGTTATAAGCTTCGGGTCAAGTTATTTTTTGATACAGTAGTTGAAATTCTTTTTTTATCAATGAAGCACACCGCTAAGGTTACAAAGTGTGGCTAAAAATATTTGGACGAATTGACGACAACTTATCAACGTTATTGCTTTTCATCGTAATAAGGTCAAGTTATTTTTTAAAGACAATTACAGACCGGTCAAAAAGTGTAACGGCACGACTCAAAACTCAAGATGTCGGGTATTGGTGGAAAGTTCTAGTCAAACTCAATAGAATTCCCATGTCATTTATATCTGTAGCCAAATTGCAATTCCATGTACAAAATAGCACCCATTAGTATTACTATCCCTAACCCTAGAAATTCTCAGTTCAACCAACAGCCTACACCAGCTTATATTGATAAAAAAAAAAACCCACATGCTCAACACGAGTGGCGCACGTGAAAAACATATGGAACTTTAGACTTGACAGTAGCCTGACAGTTGTAAGTTTATGAGTATAGAAAACTTGGCAAGAGTCCAAGCCACGATTTATATAGTTATCTATCCATTCATATCAATTATGTCACGTCATCGGATTATGGTTTTAAATGCCAGTACATTTTGTACTGTTGGGTAATTTGAAGGGGCGTGGCCTGAGCTCGACGCAGGCAGCTGCTCAGCAGTATTGAGAACCAGCCAAAAGCTATATCAATTGCATATCAGTGGCGGCTTGGCTGGTAACCTGTATTTAATAAGTAAAGGATTTCTGTGCTTAAAGGGGCCAAAAAATGAATTTTGCACGGGAGCATATGCCTATTTGTAGCAAATCCTCGGAGAGGAAAATTATGTTATTGTAAATCCAAAATTATTCTGCTTATTGAAAACATTTTGTTCATAAAGTTTTCTCATTGTCCAACTCTCATGAACTGAAACAACAATGAATCACCGAAAGAAGAAACACAACCACAGCAATCCGCTAAGATTTTAGTGACTCTTTATGCTGGAGCAGATGTGTCAAGTTTCTGCCTTGAATGTACTCACAGTTTTGTTCATCAATATCGACATTTCATTAGCATGTTATAAAAAGCACGAAAACACCCTTATAACGGCAACTCGAAGATTAAAAATTAATGGGTCACAAAGGTACTTTTAAGGATTGCATTTTGAAAAATTCCATTCGCCCTTTAATAGTCATTTTTTTGTTTGTCCCCAATTGGCCCCACACGTTTTGGTTTTTCAGACTCAACCAACAAAATGCCTGGATCAAAACATCATAATCTGGTTTCTTGCCCTCGCTGGGGGCGTCTCCTTTGCAAATCTAGCCTCATTTTTGTTTCAAAATGGCGTCTCCTCGCAAAGACCGACTTCCCGTTCACCGCATGCTCGACTTGACATGGCAGTATGCATACAGTTTTTCCAACCATTCGCACGTTAACACACACAGTAATGACACCGGTTGCTTCATATTTGAATTTCAAATTTGCCCACACATTGCCGAGTTCACACATGGACAATCGATATTCTTTTTGTACAGGCCCTCGGGTTACATTACACATCCGTTATCATAATTCTTTTTAGGCTTTAGTTACCATAATAGCCGCGCTAATGCCTTCATCCATTACGCAAACACGAACTGTGTGTTAAAAAACTCGAAAGTCAACATGACGCGGAGAAGCAGACGGCTCGATTTTTTTTTCTGAACGACTTGAATTTGAAAAGCAAACACTACACGAGCGGGGATTTAAACTCCCCCGCCCCCCTCAACCCCCCCCCCCAAAAAAAAAAAATATGGACGAACGAGAGATACGGATGCACCCCTGTAATAAACTTCCCATAACCACCAGTGCTTAATGCCCATAATTTAACGTTCTTTTAAAAAATACTCAGAACTCATTTAAGCTACACGGAAAAATGATGATCAACATGTCATTTTTCATATTTTTTTTTCAAATTTGGGGTTGACCATTGACTTTTCGAGAAATTCTCAACCAAAGAAGACGACCCCTATTTGTCCTAAAGCAGAAAAGTAGCCATTTTGAAAAACGATCCCTCCCCAACATGGCAAAATAGCGTCACTTTCGAACCCAATTGCATCCAAAATGCTCAAAATTTGAAGCACCGAGTCCGGACCAAAGGTTCATTGCCGTATCTCTTCAATTCCCCAATTTTATGGCTCTCAGAACTCTCTTAATGTAGAATATTTTGGGGGTATAACTTTTATTCATGAGCTCGGCGGATGGGTTTAGGCCTATTTACCGGTGTGAACCCATACTTGGCATCAGTGCTGTCTTTTGTTGAGAGAATGTAAAAATGAAAAGGTCCTCAAATTCATACAATGACTTAGCACTGAGAGCCTCGGTTTCAATTCCAAATGTGAAATTCGTCCACTAGTAGTGCTGAGCAGGTTATTGCCGGGAACCAGTCACAACCAGTGTGCGTTGCATGGCATTTTGGCTGGTAACCAGTTCTTGCTAAGCAGAGTTTATGCAGAGGATGTAATGTGCTTTAACATAACAACTCGATATTGGCCAAGGCTTTAGTCAGTGATATTCCAACTCCTTTTGAAAATATCATTGATTGGGAGAAAACACATTTTTACAGATTATCAGGGGTTTTGTTTTTTAAACCCTAGTCTAATCCAACCAGTATTTGTGTTGGCCTGTTGGGTTTACAACAATCAACACATTGGCGAAACCCCCGTGGGAAAATTTGTCATCGTAACAGCTTATAGTTTGTCATTCTTACGATAGGTAAACACACCCCCATGCAATGGACTTTGCATGGGAGATACGGCGGGAAATGTCAAACTATAGAGACGTGTATAGCTCGATAAGAACAGTGCACGACTTTACTAGCCCGGGTTATCAGCTGGAGTTTGTATTACGTTCAGGTTTGGGATTAACTGCCCTCCAAAGACCCAGACGACATTAATCACTGGGTTCTGAATGAAAACAATTAAACTCATGTGAAACAGTTTGTCTAGGTATATAGTCTAGCTACACCATGAGTCTACGGACAAATGTTGAAGGGAAACATGACTTCGCACAGCGAATAGAAATTTGCACCCCAAATAGTTATGTGACACCGATGGAAACATTAGGCACATTGGTTTAATAGACGAATATTACTATACAAAGTCGTGTACGTCCATTGGCTATGTGCACACTCAGCTGAGGGCGCCCCGTAAACAACGATGTTGCTGTCCACTCCGCCATTTTACATCCGGGTGTGCTACGCTTTGTTCCCACGCTGCAAAAACCAACGGTTTTTAATTCTATTCTCACTTTTAGTGGAACTTCTGTTTTCGTTACGGTTTTCGTGGAACTCCATGAAAGAGACCTCACAAACAGCCAATGTATGCACCGTATCGATTCAACATAAACACTAGAGGCAAATGTCAGTCTCATTCCTTTTATTGAAAGCAAAAATATTCACCCTTATATGTCTGCACATATCACTTTGCAAAATTTTGCTTCATTTTAAAACTGCCATAAACAGAAGAAAGCGTGGTTTCTTTTTGGCAAAATCGAAAACGAAAACACGAACGACCATGCAAATATCAAGACTACTTCGTCATATTTTGGTCGAAACTTTGATTATCATTCTGTACCATTTTGGTTATTCATGAGCTAGGAGAAAGCGAAAATGAAAGAAACTCGCTTGCAAGTTTTTCTTTTAGCGCCGTGAAGTTGTTATTTTTTTTCTATATAGTTTTAGACATCTTTTTCCCTGACCGTTTTAGGCTCGGTTTTGGGTGTCGATATTTTGTGGCAGGTCAAATTTAGCGCGAGCCTGCAATGTACACTATCTGCCCCGGCAGATAAAATAAACGGTGATATCGATAGCGCTAATAGCTGTGCAAACCGAGACGGTGGAGAGTTTCAGCAAAACACAAAATGGGACTTTGCACAATTTGTTTTGTGGTGGTGTTGGTGGTGTTGGTGACGGTAGGGGTGGGGGAGGGGGTGGAGGTGGATTTGTGGCGGTGGTGGTGGGGGTGGGGTGGTGGTATTGTTGTTGATAGTAGTCCTATTTAGAAAAGGTGGTGGGGTGTGATATTATTAAGAAAAGGTGTGAATGAATTAAAATCGTGTAGTATATTTTGGAAGTACCACTTGCTGTTATTTGCAGTATTACAAAAGAATTATTCATAAGCATTATTATATTTTTTTTGGCAGTTTTTGTCAACTCCTTAGAATAGGCCCAAGCTTCGCTGACTTACTTTCAGTGATGCGATCGCAAATTGTGGCTCACTATTTTTTGGTTGTTCTCTTTGAAATGTAGTACATATTCTATTGCGGGAATTGGAACGCATGGTCTTAATTGCGTGTGGTTCATTCAAAGTAGGTGTTCCCAAACTTCACAAAAAGTCAACAGAACCTCGACAAACGAACGCGGGATTTTTTTTCTGTTATCAGTTGGACATTGGTACCGGCCGGCCCTATCTAGACGAAGGGAGAATATCGCGTTAGATACGGCCGGACTTTAGAGCCGTTTTACGGTAAGAGAGTCTCGTTCTCTCGTGCTATCTGCACCCGTATACGCAAACCCCACCGTATTTATTTGCACAGTACACAAAACTCCACAAACACGATGCCCTAGTTTGGTTTAAAGGGGTGTGTATTGTTTGGACAGGAGTTGATATGTGTTGAAAAATTGTCATATTTTTTTTAATTCAAGATTTCGCGGTGGCGTTTGTGTGCTGATAACGTGCGGTCAGAGGGGAGGTCATGTTCAAGTCCGGGCCAATTATCGAGAGGGCGTTGTCGTTGACCTGAAACACGCCCATCCGATTTTCCAAAATGGCTTCTTTAGGGTGGTTCTGTCTGAACTGTTTTTTCCCCCTAAAAACAAAATCGTCAACTGTAATAAGATATCTTTATCATGTATATGCCTGAAATGGGGCGCTGAATCTTTCAACGGAGGATTAATTTATGAAAAATTGGCAGATTATTAATTCCCAAAAGGCACGATATGAAAATCGTTAACACCCCCCCCCCAAAAAAAACCCATAACAATCCCATTTTTTTGACAGCAAAACAAAATCATGCATCAAAGAAATCAAAACAAAAAGTAATAGAACGAAACAAAAAATACCAAACAATGTGTCAGACGTGTCGGGAAAATAATTCTCCGGCTAACATTTCTGGCAGCTTCTTGTCAAATCTGACGGTTTCTGAGAGTGTGATGTCAATCTATCTGTTGGTGGCGCTATTCATTGTAAGCGGTGACGGGTGCACACCGGGAAATGGGCCTAATCCCATCCGCCGAGCTCATGAATATAAGTTATACCCCCAAAATATTCTATAAGAGAGTTCCGAGAGCCATAACATTTGGGAATTGAAGAGATTGAAGAATTAGCCCGAGATGGTGCAATATCGTCTGATGCAACGCGCTGAAGTGTGCAGGCCAGTAACTTGCCCAAAAATGGTCAAATCACGATTTGCATGCCCTCAAATAATTTTATCCCGTATTAGAGCATTTTGAGGGCCGTGAACTTGAGGATTTGTAATAAAAGAAGGAAGTCGTGCAAAGGACTGCGGGCTCGTATTTCTGTGAAATAGGGTTGAAATTAGGCCCGAAAATTTCTCTATTTTGCTATGGAACGTAGGCGTCCTTTTTCAAAATGGCGATGGGCTTCAGGAGTGATTATATTTGGATTTTCTCACAAAAGTCATTTGTTAATCCCAATAAAATCTAAACAGAGAATGACAGGTGACGAATAAAGCTTTATTTTGATGTGTGTCTTTAATAAACACCTTGCAGAGTTGTGAGTATTTTGAATTTTTTTTCTGTGCGCGTAACTATCATTGAGGTCTATTGAAGCGTGTGTACCGGTCTGCAATCTGAAATAATTCGATAATTCAGGCACAGTTGTACAGCGCCACCATGCGACGAGTTGTTCCAATGAGAGAGGGCGTCCTAATTTCGCTCTTCAGGTTGAAGACAGCAAAGTGAGCCACCATTAAACACCAGTGGTAAATTCCCCTCCACTTCCAAAATTCAGGAAAAAATACTCACAACTCTCCAATGTGCCTGAGACATACATCAAATTAAAGCTTATTTCATCATGTTATTTTTTTCTGTTCAAGTTTTTTTTGGGGTTAACCGATTACTTTTGGGAGAAAATTCCATCCAAAGATAATCACCTCTAAAAGTAGTCCGGGAATCCCATCTCAACTCACTCACTCAGCCGCAAAGACAACGTTGGTCCGTTGCGCTGACCTCCTGTGCCGCCCACGTCGACCAGGTCGACCCAGTTGATCAATCCAAGGTCTTCATTGACGGCCTCTGGGCCTTCTCCAGCCAAAGCTGGGGGTTTGGGGTTGGTTGTTGAAGCCCATCGCCATTTTGAAAAAAAAAGATGCCTACGCAGTACTCTTCATTGCAAAACAGAGCAACGTTAGGGCCCATAGTTATCCGAATTTCACAGAAATACGAGCTCGCAGTCCTGTTCATGGCGTCCACTTGTTTTTCCTTTTGAATCCTCAAGTTCATGGACCACAAAATTCTCTAATAGCAAAGAAATTAAGGGCATGCAAATCGTGATGTGGCCGGCGTAGGCAATTTCGGGCTTATTTTCAGGCCTGCATGCACCCATATAATACGGTACCAACGATCCATGAATTATGTCTGGCATGAAAACCGATCAAGAAAAAAAAATATGTCAAATCAAAGAGCCCATTTACCTGATGATTTTTTTTTTTAGCATAATGAGTATAATTGATTATTTCTGCATTGGTTAAGACCACTCCGAACAGCAGAGTCATTGATGCTCAAAAAGTAAGAATGTTTGATGTTCGACTTAACATGGAAAATATAAACTGGTGTAACTTCTGGTAGAAGTTTGGTGCGAAATCTGTCGATAACCTTCTTATATAATACAATTAAGAATCAATTTCGCGATAATTAATTAATAACCATTAATAAATACCTTGGAGAGTTGATGGTTTCTGATTGGTCGAGACTCGATCACGTGGCCGGTCATTAACGGTGATAATGGACCGGCTTCAAAGATCAAGCGAATACATGGCCCCTGAACCAGCATTGATCAAGCCCCGTTCAGCCCCATGCAAGCCAATGATTGGTCAAAATATAGTAACAGTCCTACGGTAGCTTTTAACAATTGAGCACTGCACATGCGCTCAACCCCCATCGCGTGAGACTGACGCACGCGTACGCCCTACAGTTGCTAAGGATGCGTGCGTGCGCGCGCGTAAGGAAGTTTTGAAACGACATCGTACAGCAGTGCAGTATATACTGAGGATGTTTACGACGAAAGCGTAGATCCGATTTATTTTCTTTGAAACACTTCACCCACCGACATATTTACCTTTCCTAAACCGAGCATCTTTGTAATTCCGGACACAAGGAATGTGTAAACGAGATTTCAGCTTCCTCCGTCAGGTAAAGATATGAAAACATTGTTGTAATTTGTTTCGCTACGGCAGCAGTTTCTGTTGAGTTTACGTCGTTATAGCTGTTAAGCTAAAATATGGCCCATGAACATGAACACAAAAAAGTCTGGAAATATCGCCGGAAAAAAAGTCACAAAATTGGAGCATTTTAACTGTTTATTTCGTCATAAAGGTATTTATTAATGGGAATAACAGTGTGAGGATCCGGTCTTCACTGTGTGATAATGACCGGGTGTGGGGGTGACCGCTGTTAATGGACCTCGACTTCGTCTCGGTCCATTAACAGCGGTCACCCCCACACCCGGTCATTATCACGCAGTGAAGACCGGCTCCTCACACTGTTATTCCCTTATTAATCCACAATGTACACTATCATCAAGCCCAGTCTAACAAAACCGTACTGTTTGGGTTTTTTTTCCAACAAATTCAGTTTCTCGATTTTGTGTTCAATTCACCCAAATTACCCTTCCTCCCCCCCAAAAAACCCCTATCGTCTACCCAAACTTTCTCGCAAAATCGAATAATAATAATTTTGTGAATGTGTAGTTATTCCCACAGCTCTTCAACAGAATTATTGTGTCATATTTTGTTAGCTTCCCTCCCCAAAGTTATAGTTTATTTGAAAGCGCAGGCTCATTGCTCAAAAGCACATATCTTTTTTGTTAATTTGGTGCAACTATATTATCTCAGATTTCAATCTTGCAAGCAGTAAATATGCCAGATATATTTCTTTGATACATGTACATGTATAAGTGTTTTGAAGTCTAATGTTAACGTTGCAATGAGCAAACTGAACACTAGTTTGGGCATCTGGTTAAAGATGTATAAACAGCAAATTAGCGTTCCAGCAAGTTAAGTTCATGTCCATGATGTTATTACCGATAACTAATGCAGTGGTATAACAGTTCTCTCAGTGTTTGGAGTTGATGATTATTAATTTGAAAGTTATGTCATAAGGCAGAAGGAATGCTAACTGTACATAGGTTGTCTTCCGTTCAGAGTTACAAAATGTCCAGTCGGTGATGAGTGGTTTGAAAACCTCATCGAAGCGGGTTGAGACTGCGCTGTTGAGCTGACCGACTTTCTTGGCATCAGGTCTTCCAAAGATTAAAGGAGTTCTCGAATACACCTTGAATACTTCATACTGAAGATTAAGTTTGACTTTCGAAAGTTTACAGGTCGAAGAAGTTGCAGTTCTTCACATATTTGAGATCAGCTTCGTCAGCCTCGATGCTGGTCGCGCTGTTGAGCTGACAGACTTTCTTGTCATCACCCTCCTGCCAGAGATTGAAGGAGTGGCATCGAGGCTCCGCCCAGCACGCACGACCACACCCAATGACTCCCGCAGTCGTCAGGTTCTTGATCTCATGGTTGAGCAGACACTGGGGCGTGAAGCGCCCGTCAGCATCCGCTTGCAGGCGGTATGAGCGTCGAGAGACTCGCATCTCGCAAGCGGCGTATCTCAAAGCACTGCATTTTATGTCGCCCCAAAGACCGTTGAACTTCCTCGCCATTCCAACACAAAGGTCTTCATGGTTATTTGGTTGCCCGCTCCACCAATTCTTGAAAATGGGGTCCCCATCAACTCCGATGCATGAAAGCGACCCAACGTTGTCAACATCCTTGCATCCGATCCACAGTCCAAAATCAATCTCTTCAACTGCTCCGTATTCTGTCTTCCTGACTTTCATTTCCCGCCAGATGAAGTCCTGTTCTTCCTGCGAGTCAGGAACGACCAGGCTGCTCCCGGGCCGGTCGCAAACCGTCTTAGCTAGCCACTAATCCATCTTGTCAGGCAGCAAGATGTAACAGGCGTCTTGCCAGGCCAACCAGCCGGGAGGACAGACGGCTAGCAGAACTTGAAATCCCGCAATCGCCAACAGTGCGAGAAGCTTGACAATAGTGAAAGCAGCCATCTTGACAACTGTTGATTTCAATACTGACGTATATGGACACACTCATTCATGAATGTAACATGTGTGGTTGAACTTATTTCGCCGTAGCTTTCTTCTCAAAATACTGCCTGGCAACGGTTTACGGTTGCGTCATTTATATGGCCTAAAACTTGCTTAATTATTGAAAGATAGGTCATGGCCGTATTATAATTATGCTTTCAAGCAACGGTGTAACCAGTAATCAATAAATTATAAATATCATTTAGTGACTATAGTTCTAGCGGCAAGCGGCGTAATGGGGGAGATGCGATCGTAGGGTCACGCCCCTCATTTGAGGCCATCTGAGGCAATATACCAAACGGTGCAAATGCATCTGTCGATGGAGTGCACGGCGTAGAAGTAGGTGATGAATTTTGGATGACTTAAATTATTTTGCCGTTAGACAGGAACTGGACTACTTTCGCATAGGAGCAGGTCTTCTGATTGTACATTTAGCGAGTGAGCTTCAAATTCAAGAATCTTCTAAAAAAAACACACCCACAAACCCAGTAGTACGAATTAATGTATGGAAAGCGGGGACGCAATGGCCGTAGACATTCACCATTCTCAAGTTCTTGGTGGCGCTATCGCGCTGGTTCGTCACAAAGACTGGTGGTGCAGCTTGATTTCCTAAGATAATATGAGTGATTGGGAATCCACTATAACAGGAAGGTTCACACTGACGCTAGCTTCTCATTTTTGAATTTTGTGCGATATTTTTATTAGGTGCTGAATCTGGAAACTACGGCGCTCCATGAGTGCCATCCACTTCTTTATTTAATAAAAATAATTTATCACGTCATGTTGACATATCGCCGAGAGTAAGGCGACTTAATCACATAATTGTATCGCTAAGTCGACTTAGTCGACTTGACGACTTGTCCAGATTTATTATCTCACCAAGTCGACTTACCGAAGTCGCCTTGGTGACTTGTCCAGATGCATTATCTCTCCAAGTCGACTTCCATAAGTCGACATGACGACTTGTCCAGATGTATTATTTCGTCAAGTCGACTTTCCGAAGTCGAGATGACGACTTGTCCAGATGTATTATCTCGCCAAGTTGACTTCTCGAAGTCGAGATGACGACTTGTCCAGATGAAATATCTCGCTAAGTCGACTTCCTGAGGTCGAGATGACAACTTGTCGAGATAAATTATCTCGCCAAGTCGACTTACGATGTGGAGATGATGACATGCAAAAATCTCGTTCTGTATGGATATCCCGTTGTTGAAGCACTGTCGTGGATTCTTTCTTGTTCGTCGGTGCATTTGAGGTTTTCCCCACCCGTTCTTATATAAACAATAAACTGGCAGAGGAACAAGAGATAAACTGTATAAATTGATTTGATCTGGGTCGAAGTTGATTTGTGTTTTCTTTATTGTCATCTTGTTTTAAATTACTTCCCTAAGCTTCGTAGGAAATCACACCTCTGCCTT
>JASAOE010000464.1:0-25000 GCA_029964075.1 Patiria pectinifera
TCTTTTCAAAATAGCGTCAGTAGGTCGAAAAAAATTTCGCCAATTTTTGGGGTATCACGGCCGCTGGCACCACCACATTTCCGCCCTGGCTGGCGAAACATCGCGCCGTGCACGGAATTCTCTTTCTCCAGCGATGTTTGTTTGGTAATATTTTTTACGATCAACTTCGGGCCCACATCATCATCATGCTGTATACGAGTATGACCGGAAAGAGAGTCACTGGTTCCCGGTCCTTCATCATAGCATTGACCGAGCTGGCGTGCACCATGCTGTATGGTCGATGTGTGCATTTTGATCACACATGCGGAAAAAACATTTTGAGATCGTCACGATTTTCGCACGTTTAACACAGGAATGTTTGTGTCAAATCATGGTCAGATTCAAGTGTGGAAGTGTTTTTTTTGTTTGGCAAATAATTAAAAAAAGTACTTGAAATGTTTGATTTTCAAATATCAATCAAAAAAAAAAAAAAAATAAAAAGTTTGAGGTCGGCAATTTGGCCGAAAAAATTCCAGGTCGGTCGGGTTACCGTAAACACACCATTTTTTTTGTTCGGCCTGACTATGAAGAGATGAGAAGAAATAGACTGGTACCAGATGTTTTTTTTTTGACACAGTTGACTGATGCAGTACTAAAGGAGTGTTCGACTGGTTGTTTCATGTGCCAGTCTATTTTCTTATGTTGCATGTTTTCAGTACTTTAAGTTTTGGGACTCTCATAGGCCTACACAGTATTGAGAGTCCCAAACTTTCGGACTAAGTGTAGACTATAGATAACATTTCATTAAGTCTTAAAAATAGGTTTTTACATATTTTTTTAAACAAGATTATGTCCAGTGAGTGTAATCAAGATCACAATTGAATTATTGTAATGTGTTATTTACTTCTTACAGAGACCCGGAAATTATAGATGGCTCATCGAAGCCAAAATGCAAAGCCAAAATGCCACTGACTGGTTACCTACCGTGAGGAACGTTTGGAAGAGGCAGTAGAAGACAAGATACCAGGCAAGTTTCAGGTAAGATTTGGTAGTCTCTGGGCAGATGAAGAAACACATGAAGCAGGCGATAGCAGGGAGAGTTGCCATAAACATCCTGATCAACAATTATAAAAAAAACCTGGTTTTGAGTCTATTGAGTTTCCTTTGCATAACAGTCTAAAAGGTCACATAAGGTTGTAAGATGGTGTACATTAAGCACGTGCGAATAAATCACATGTATCCATTGTGAGATAATTAGCCGAACTTTCTTGCGAGTATGCACGTACGGCTTCATTTGTAACATCGCTTTCTTAACCAGTTCGCGTCTACTCCACAAAACCGTTTGTTGAGCTTGCTGTACATCCTTCTTGCGGCACCATGCTTTCTGGAAAAGCAAAGACGAAAATTGATGCGACCGGAAACGGATACTTGTCCGCTGAACTGACTCTGCCTATTATTTGGTCGTTATTCGCGAATGTATCAACATTCGGAAGAGAACTTCCTATAGCCTTATTTCGGTGATTTAATGAATCCGTACCTACCATGGTTTGAGTTTACCGAATCGTTTGTTTTTGGTTCTGAACACGAGGAAGCCAATCAGCGGATCTGTCATTGCGTCCCATATCCTGCCCGTCAGAACGATTGCACTTGTGTAGAAGGGTGGAACCTGATTAACCAGATAACAAAACAAAACTTAGAAACGTTGTCAAAACATAGTGTGACTGTACTTTCTGTGTTATGTCTTGCTGTCGACATCAATAAATTAAGACAAGTTAGGACAGTGGCTCACCACACCCCTATGACTTACCGGAAAATTTCCTTGCAGAGAAAAACTATTTTTAACAGGTATTTTTCGAACCCCAACTCTCCCAACACTTGGGTCCACGTACGCCACCGTAGGCATTAAATAGCGCCCTCATTTGTTAAAAATCGTTTTATAGCCTCTGTAACTGACCTCTCTGAAATGTAGTTTTAAATGTAACTGAACTTAGTGTGGGAATTTAGATTCGTGAAATGGGGTTGACAAGTTCTACTCTTCTTTTCAAACTAGTTTGCTATCTTTTCTTTTGTCAAAAACTTTTCCTTTCCATCAAGTTTTTGTCTTTCCTTGGGAATGTTCCAGCTCGGCTGTTCAATAAAGACGCCGTGGCTATTCAGTTGTGTGGAGACGTTTCTGGCGTTCATCGATATTAATCTGTTACTTTCATCCAACCCGAAAGTGGCGTCATAAGTCACCGGTCATATTAAGGTCATCGGGTCATTACAGTGGGTCTGACCTTAGCGGTTTCCAGTAGAAATACGTTGATGTAGAAGCCCAGCACGGTGTTGGTGAGCTGGTATGGGATGCCTCCTAGACCGTAGCAGATCTTGGATCTCAGGGAGAGTTTGAGGCCTGGGCTCGGTCGGTTCCTGATGCGAGGTCTCAGTGGTGTCCTCTGAAGACAAAATAATTTGAAAGAAATTTCAACTAGAACTTTCCAACTTTCTTTCATTTTCAATTTGTCTATATATAGTATAGCCGTATAGAGAACTTGCACGGAGCGCCCTCACTGTGGACTGCTTTTAATTAGTTTGGTTTCTTAATTGCAGTGAGAATGGAATTACAAATATTCATGTGCCTCACAAGCAACAAAGACCTGAGAGTCAAGGGCTCTGTGTGGGCGGTCTCTGTCCAGTTTCTTTCTTGAAAAGATCTGAATGTATTTCATTCTTTTCCGTAAATTCATCCACCATCATGACTGTATTTCTTTCCTTTACAATTCAAATCCTCTGTAATCAGGTCAGTCATGCCTGAATATGTTTGTTTCTGGGCAACTGAGGCTTACATCCTCGCATCATGAATGTATACACATTGATTAACAGATAAAACACGATCGCACCAGACTAGACCTAACATATCAACCATGCCTGACAGTGTGACTGTTTGCAAACATTAATAATCCGATTTTCTAGTGGGAATCGTACAATTTCATCCCCTTTGGTGACTGTATATAAGCTACTTGGCGAGAGGCAAAACAATAAAGTTATCTCCTCATAACTTCTTTCAGGCAGACCTTTTTAATTTCAAGCCTAGTTTTTTTTTAGGTTACAGAGAGGACATCCATATACCCTGCTTATTGTAGCTATATAAAATCCAATCACTGCCAAAATTCCGTAGTAACCATAGTAAAATGATGTAAGTGCACTGTCATTTCCGGCAGTACACAAGAATTCGACCTTTCCTTTGATTTTATGATGGCGATTTATGTGAAATGGAGAGATTACCTTCCTGGTAAGCTTTGAAAATCATATATTTAACCTAACAATGTGTTTTATATACGAGTTGATCGGACTGTTTCTTCGTTTTTAACAAAGCCTTAAAAATAAACGGCCTTTTTCATGAGTAGGTAAATTGATTTATTTTTTTTAAATTAAGTTATCTCCATTCAATAGCGATTTAAATTACTTAAACACCGATCAAAGGAACTTGTAGGGGAATGCCATTATAGGTGATGTACACGAGCAAACATTGTAGCTGAAAAAAACACAGACTATATTATTTCGAGCAAGAAATTCAAAGACAGGCAAACCAGCAAACAAGTACGAATACATAAAAAAGCAATGTGTGAATTATTGAGGAACAAAATGCCACAGACAAACTATTTCAACATATTTTTACAATCAAAAACTTATATTCGGGAACTTACCTCATCTGCGTAATAAGTTTCTGTCATGTCAGTCCCCCTTCCCGCCATGATGTTTTTTTTCCCAAGTTTTATTTCTGTTGTATATTTCAGTTCCAGTTCTTCTTGTGGTCTGATGGGTTTTTACATGTCCCAGATCACGATAACAAAGTTATATTTTTACCGCCAAAGTCGGACTTTGACCCTATCGCCTGTCGGGGCTCGATACGGGACAGAGTGTTCTCTGGCAAAAGGGTAGGCGACTTTGCCTCGGTAATTATAGTCGCAGATAAGTTTGGGCATTCAGAGGGGGCTAAAAATACCCCCAGTAGATAATTTTGGCCTGAAGAGGCGTCGGTAATTAGGTTGAGGAATGGCGTACGGTTATCTTTGGCCCGTGCTGCATTTTGGCCCGCTCACACAACAATCAACTTTATAAAGACTATTTGCATTTTTTTCCAGGCTGTAAATTTCAGGGGTTGATTTTTTATACTGCATGAGATTAGGCCTTCATGTCAAAAATAACGTTTTCTTTTTAAATGATAGATTCTTGAGTTTAGATTCAGAAAAGGCAAATGGGCTAAAACGAAAGGTATGTACATGTATCAGATTGCATGTGAATTGTCTCTAGAGGGCGCGATTCAGGTACCTAAGATCAATGTTTCTCTTTGGTTTCCCAATGTCCATTAACAGTCAAATATAAGAGTCTAGAGTCAGATCATTTTATAGTTAGGATGTCTCCTGCACGATGACGATGGAACCGAGGCCTACGGAGTCCCTGTCCCATGCCGAATGTGTATTTATCGGACTGAGCATGCGCGGGCCCTTGTGGTTTTGTCTGAGCGGTTGCAGAGCGATTTTGCGTAATGTTTAGCTGCATTCGGTCCATGACAACAAATCCATCATGTGGTCAATTTCAGCACACCTGCAGTGGTCCAGCAATTGAGCTTCGTCAACTTGAATCAAGGCTACACATTTCTGAGATATGGTATTATGCTTTGTCCTTCACTGTCTGAATGTCAGCATACAGCCGTAATAAAATAACGTAGGCCTCCGAAGTTCAAATTTCATATTTCATGTCATAGTCTGTATTTTACCTGAAAAATCGATAACATTTAGTTTCTTTTATAACAGCACACACGTTTAATAATACATTTTCTCCTAGTACTGAACCGGACATTGTTCGTTTAATATTACCTTACAAGAAAAGAAATTCACATTTATGCGTGAAATTACATAGACTGAATTGCCACAGTATGATAATATTTACAGTGTAAAGTCTATTTAACAAATTCTTAAATTTTCATAAGTTTAAATTTCGATTATAATTTGACAAAGTATTAAATACTACGATCAATAGCTGCAGCTATAGGTGAATAGCTATTTATATTAAAACAACAAAGGATACACAATATGAAGACGTTTCTAGTCCATAGGGTGCGTTATGAAGATAATGGTAAATATTTTGTCTCTGCGTGCGCGGAGCCCATTTTCAGTAGCTATTTACTTATTTTTATTCCTCAGGTTTTTTTAAATTTTCTCACAAAATACCTTGTCAACATTTTTTTTTTATCAAAAGTGACCACCTTCCTCATTCCAAACAAATTGTTTTAAACAATTCGAATCTGTTTTGAATTGTTTTTTTCCCCTCAGTGTTGCTATGGCACAGAACGTAAACTTAAACTGGTAATAAGTTTACAACACCATGATTATTAATATTGAAATCAGTTGCGTTAATTTTAACTCATGGCTATAGGCGTAAATCCGGGGGGGGGGGGAGCGGAGAGGATATATCCCCACGTTTTGACCGGGGGGGGGCATTGGATCATCCCCCAGATTGTTGTGGTGAAAACGAATAAATCTGATTTTGAGAATTTCTTTTTATTTTCCGACGGTCCAAATGTTTTAAATAATTTTGTTAAATGGAGAACAAACAGTACAAAAGCCTTCAATGTACTGTTCATGTAAGCGTGCATTACATGTACATATGTATCATGAACAGCGCCCCTACTGTCACGTCGTGTCCAGGCGGCTCCCCCCTCGAATTTCGGTCGGGAAATTTAAGGATTTTGCGGTATTGTCATCTCCCCCCCCCCCCAACCAGCACTCACCGACACGGATTTGCGCCACAGTTCACGGCAGTGCTCCAAAAGGTTTTACTATTAATTTAAACCTCATAATTTCATTTTAACTGCGACTTTGCCATACGTTCACATAATAGTGAAGATTTGACATATTTATTAATAAAGCTGTAACTACACTCCAGTACGGTCAATCGCCTGAAAATGTCTCAGAGATAGACGTACCAAAAAGTCATTCAAAATATTTGATTTTAGTCAAAATCAAAATCACCTATTTTTGTTCATGAAAAAGGGTGCTAAACTCTGAACAAGCCTCTAAATGTTAACCGAACAAAAAATAGAATTGTGTTTGCTGGTGAAAATAAGTGTTTAATTTGTTTGTCTTCCGCGAAAGAACTAAAAAAAAAAACAGTGCAAAATACGAAACGGCCATTGTAAAATTCCATTGCACATACACGCTAGCTACCGGAGGAAATAAACATGTTCATTTTCCACAAAGTTTATCATTTTTATGTCAGCAAACGAATACGTCATCGACTTTTTGTTTATGCTTACAGTATCGATATGTTACAGTTTCGATATCTGTTTGCTTTCACGCCATGAAATAATCATTACGGTTACGGACACTGATGTTGTAACTTTGAGCCCGATATGGAACCACAAGTTTCATTGACGTTTCGACCAGTGCAACCTATAGGCCTCGTCATGAGACTGATAACGTGCACATCATTATTGCAGCATTAATTTATATTTTGAGCGTAAGCTATTAGTTGTTGAAGCTATCGATACTTCAAGTACATGTGTACACCGTTTCTGTCTCCGTGTTGCCCTCCGTCACACTGCGCAGGCGAGCCTGCGTGCGCATCCAGCTCTTCCGGCGGGACGATGACCTCAGGGTCAGAGTCTCCTTCATGCGCTTCCGGAAGTTATCCGAGAGGAACGCGTACAGGAATGGGTTGAGGGCGCTGTTGAAGAAGTAGCACAGATAGGTGAGGGGGGCTAAGATTTGCGCGGCCGTGGTCAAACCATCGCCGCCGAAGGTCATGTAGAGGCTGAGGACCTGGTAGGGCAGCAAACACAGAGCAAAGGAGGACACGATCACGACTAGAAGCTTAATGACCTTCTTACGAGCCGTGATGGCCTCCTTCTTTTTGTTCTTTTTGGTCTTGGATTTATCCGGTTTGGAAATGGTCAGAGGACGCGGTCGCGATAACCGGTTCTGGTTATGAGGCCGACTTGGTTTACCAGACTGCGAAATGTTATTGTTGGAGGGACCGTGACCATTTTTCCTCGGGTGGCTGTTGTCCATGCCGCCGAGCGTGGTCTCTTGGAACGCTTGCGGGTCTCTCACGGCCGGATTGCCACCGTTGCCCGCTAGGTCGACCTGGATGCGAATCGGCCGGTCCTGAGCACGGGGCTTGTAGATGCTGGGCGGGTCAGTGGGGTCGGAGGGCCCGCTGTCCTCGTCGGGCTCGTCCAGGAAGAACGGCCCGATACGTTGGTCCACGTTCCCCGTGGATTCATTGGACAGCTGGGTCTCCATCAACACCTGCGCTTCCTCGGGGTTCCCCAGAGCTGCTTGCTGGCGCACCCCAGTGAGGGCGCTGTCAACTTTCTCTTTCTTGTCGGCAGAGGGAGTGGCTCTCCCCCTTGGCCGAATCAGGTACCGCACCCTGCTCAACCTCTCTATGAAGTTACGATGAGGGCGCTCCGAGCTCTTCTTCTCAGTGTCAGACGCCATGAGTGTCATTTTGCTGCTCACCCAGAGTTTCTGGCAAATGAAGCCGTACAACACAACCATAACGAAGAGGGGGATGATATAATAGAGGAAGAAAAATGCCAGGGTCTGCTGTTGGATGGTTTCTATGGAGGCGGATCCAACACAGTAGCTCGGCTGGCCCTCTGTCACCGGCACCTGATAATACCAGATGGTGTGGATGTTGAGCGTGGCGCTGGCGATCCACACCACGGCCATGGCCACGGTCAGACGGCGAGCCGTCAGCAGGCGTCTGGTCTCAAGAGGGCGCAAGATGGCGATGAAGCGCTCCATGGAGATGACGGTCAGGATGAAGATCGAGGAGGTGGTGGTGGCGCTCTGGGCATAGTTGTGGATCTTGCAAAGGAAGTCGCCGTAGTACCACTCCTCGGAGACGAAGTAGAGAAGCTTAGGGATGACGCACAGGACAGAGACTAAGAGATCGGCAACGGCCAAGTTAGCAAGGAAGAAGTTCGTCACGGTGTGCATGGAACGATTGTGAGCGATGACGAAGATGACCAGCAGGTTGCCCGAGAGACCCAGGATGAACGTCAGCGTGAAGCTGAGGATCAGAATCTCCTTGAAGGGTGATAGAATGTAAATGTCGACCCATTCCTCTGTGTAGTTCCCATCTGTAACATTCACGAATTCTGCGTGAAGAGAACAAAAACGAAAATCTTCGTTGAAAAAAAAAAGTATTATGGCAGTGGCTCCAAGTTGATGTATTTGCCTTTGTGCTGAGAATTTGAAACGTGCAACTAAATCCTGAATGTAACTTTAACGGCATGAGTAGCTTAATAGAACGAGGGAATTAGTGTCAGTCTTACAACGGAATACCAAATTCAGACTGGTACCCAGCCTCACTCATCCCATACGCTGCAACGCGCCCTCTACAGTTCACATTGTGGCAATTATTTTGGAAGCATGGAACACGAGGTGATGAAGCAAGTGATGACGTGCTTGCCAGTCACCACGGCAACATTGAGTAGGATCATGTGAATCCATACCATTAGTAGAGGAGCAAAGTAAACAGCATAAGTCTTCCCTTGCCAGCTATGGTGTTTTTACGGGTGTTGTTTCCCAAATCCAAAAACACATTTCTCCCGATGATTCTAGAGGGGTTTCCAATGACATTTGGCGGGAAAACAGATATAATGTAGTGCCATTTTGTTTCAAATCAAAACAGATTTATCGAAATCACAAAGTAAACTGACGTCAGTGGTTACCCGAGAGGAGCTTACTGCGCATGCGTCAGCGGATAGGAATCAAATCCAGACAATTATACATCTCCCCCGTGTGCACCGGTACCTTTCTCAAGAATTAACTGAAATTGGTCTTCAATGGAAATCGACACTCCGCGCCTAGAGTCTAAGGCGATTCCGAGTGCACTCCTTGGATCTCTGCTACGGGATTATATTTCCGTCTCTCAAAAGCATCCCCGTCTTTTATGTGACTTGAGTTGTTTATTTTGTTTTTGAGATTTAATTTCGAAATGCTTCAAGTGTTACCTTACTATTCAAATACAGAACTGCAACATGTTTCAAACTCAGGTGCTTAAGTAACCTATTTTTTTTTAGTGGCTGACAGAGTTAGTGAACACCTACGCGTATTACCCCACTTTTATATCCCCTGTTTTCCAAGATATCTTTTGAAAAATAAAACTGTTGTAAAGTGTTCCACTTACCTAAAATCTGACTCGTGTTTTCCGCCATTTTCAAGCAAGGTTGAATTCTGGTGCACCGCCAGCCGGGTTATCCAATAATCGGTCTAGACATCACTCCATAACTGAAAAATAGAAGCGAAGTACATGTAGTTTGTGGTTATTTCTAAAAGAAAACTGCACATGGAAGATGACCGACATCTCATTATAGAGTTGTCGCCAGGTACACGTTCATTATTCACGATGTCCCAGCTATTTTGCGGCGTAGTTGAAACATGCTCTCTCTATAAACATGTACCTTTCTTACTGCTTTATAAACAAGACATTCTGTGACAATCTATTTTTAAAGTGGACGTTCAATTGAAATGGTGCAATTGATGGGTCTAGCTGACAAGCCGATTTTTTTAAAGAACATTTCATGAAACGAGGATTTTGTTTTTAGGTTTTTTTTTTAAACTTAATTTGGAGGTGTTTTGTGCCGTCATATTTCTTAAATTTATTGTGTGGGATCGGAAACTATATTCGTGTTTCCAATTTATTCCATGTTGTTATGTCTTCAGGCGTTTTTCATTACTACAAGGATGTCTACGTTTTTGGACGACAAAAAAACATGTCTGTCAGTCTGTTAATTAGGAACCAAACTCTTCTCAATTTTACATCGAGCTTGAAAAACAAAAAGTGAGAATTTAGTCCTTCAAATATAGGCTACTTCTGACAACCCTGTCAAAAAGTGAGGATAATTAAACGAGAATTGTCTGGAAAAAACGCAGGTTTTGTGACAAAATAACCGTAGGAAAACATGTCAGAAATGGACCCTGAAGCCACCGGCTCCCACGTTCAGTGGACGCTCTGCCCACGTACGCAATGATCAGCGTGTCTGTGCAAAATATTGCCCGGGTAGTTGCCCCAGGGCGATCTGGCCTCGCGCGCTAGCTGACTCGCACTCGCTTGGACTTCCACCAGTTTCTTTCTTTTTGTTTTATTATCTCGGGCCTTCAATCCAACCGTGCCTCCTCAAGGGACGAAACGGTATCGGTGGTTCACCTGAAACGCAACACCGCGACGATTTAGGAATCTAAGACGGTAAGGGAGTCTGCTTACTCCGGTGATATTAACAGACAATCAAACAAATAGGGGTAGCTTTAGATTTTTTTTTCTTTTTGAAGAATTCATCAAAATATCTGTCTTGATTCTGAAATCAAACCAACAAACCTCAGACTGTAAGAAAAGAAGACTTGCGCGAAGGTCTTCTTTTGGTTACTTTGTTAAAATATTGGGTGTAGGGCATAAACCAAGTTATTAAATCTTCTGTGACCGGCTTACGGACATGAAAAACACCTTTGGAGAAAGGTTTATGTTTCGAACCGGATATGTCCAATTCAAACGTCCAAATCTTTTTCACGAAAATGAGTTTAATGTTACCTTTTAAAATCCAAATTCCTTCCTTAGATGCGCCTAATGCACCCCCACATGGCACTAAAAAAGCACTATAATTCTTTTCTTTGAGAATCCTGGTTGACTTTTACCGCCATTACCAATCGATTATTTATTGATGTGTCCCGTATCTCCCGCTTTCCCAAACCTCTTGAATTATTCCATCGTGTGTCTTTCGCACATTTGTCAAACATTTCCCCTAACACACTCGCCCTAATCACAACCCTACTACGCGACGTGAACCCAAAATGAACACCGCGCTGGACCGCTTCATGTCCTTTCGCGCGCGCGCCCTTTTCAACACTTCGACCCGTGGACCGTCGCGCGTCGATCGCAGGTCCCCGACACCCCTAATGAAATCACTCCCTAGCCCATAACGATCCACACGTATGCAACCACATCCCTATCAAGCCCTCATATCTGATTGCCTGTTAAGATTTATAAGCCAACAGGCCAAGACAAAAAAATATGGGTTGGAAATGAACAAGTTATTATATGCGCATTAATTTGGTCGCGCTATCGCCTGTAGGCACGATGTACGGATATCAGGAACGGGCGAGTGGTGGTGACAAACACACAGTGACAGTTTTTCTGTCAGGGCCTCTAGCAATACTGAGAAAATGTTGGTATGCAGTAAAGCAAATCAGCATTTTTGCAAATAAATAGGTTTAGTAAAGCAAAACGCATAACGTAATGGTGCTGTCTATTATAAGTGGATTTATGTTAACATAAATCGATTTGTAATATAAAACTGTATTCGTATAACTGTTCTCCGTCCACGAAACAGCTTTGCCTATAGCTACGATTATGTGGATTTTTGTTAACAGTATAAATAATTTGTATTACATGTATGTAATATAATTTTAATATAATTTCAAGCATTATGAGTACACCGTAACCCAGAGTGATTGTGGTGTTTTTTTTTTAAAATTTAAAACTTTTCCTTAACCATTCTATAACTGGAACCGCTCAGGTTCCAGTTAAAAGTTCGGGACAAAGTCAACTGTCTAACCTTTTGTTCTACCAAAGTGAGGTCAGTTTTAAAGGTCGTTCCTTAAACTGAATCAATGGGTCGTCCTTGTAGTTCATTCTCATTAACCGCAGTTACATGAAGCTTCCGATTTAGGGTTAAGCACACCGTCAGCTAAATTGTTCATTTGCAGTATGTTGCTCCGAGGGCGACGCAGACTCGTTCCCATGGCCGGAATCCCAAGGGTGCACCCCGGCATGAGTAATGTCTTTTTGGTGGGGGCAATTTGGCCGGTTACGGTGCCGTTACGACCGAGTTTTTCCCCCGGGAAAACGACGAGGAAGATTACCTGTACGACCGCCCCCGTCCCCGTATGATTGAAATGTTTACAGAGTTCCCCTTCTCAAATAATACCCGCGCCCACGAGCCATTTGACAAGTCGTATATCGCTATTTTAAGATGGATGTTTAGGGGCTTCAATTTGCATCGTGCGATGCCCGAAGAGCTAGTGTCGTAAGTTTGACCCACAATGCCCTATAAATAGTGCCATGATTGTGGCTTATTATTGACGTAAAACATTCTCATCATGATTACATTCTTCCAACCCACACTTAATTTAAGAAACAACAACTTTAGATTAAGCTCCTGAACACGAAGTTGTTCATTCTATAGTTGAACCAGACTGTATAACACCATTTTGGTTCCCGATAGATCTCTGTCTGCGAAGAGTATGTCACTGGTGTGCTATTTTTAACCTTCCCGGTTTTACGATAAAAGCGCACGCGAACCAGCTCACTTCAAAACTGGTTCCTGCCTCCCACCCCAAAGTCTAGAGGGAGGGAACGGGAACCAGCCGATGTTCCCTCTCGTTTTACCCTGCACGGCGCCCTCTTTGTCCAAATTCAGAACCCATTAAATTCGAAGATCCAATTTAGCCAAACGCGCGCGCTCTGCATGCAACATGTCAATCCATAATATTCGTCTGTCAAAACAGAACTTGAACAACACGAGTTACGGAACCCTGGGGTATTCTTAAGCAAACCAGGAATTAAACTCGTAATTCACAAAGTCCATGTGGTACACTACGTGCTCAACCAACCGACGACCATTCATGTTAGGTAATCACACACAAAAACTATCCATGATCAAAAGCCAGTTGCAGAGTCGTGTATCGGAGCTAAGCATGCCTTGATGATATAGTGTACAGTCACACGGTCATATTACACACAGAAGTGCGTAATGTCACAGCAGAAGATTAAAGTACTGAGACGAGACTGTAAGTCGTTACATTCCAATAAAGTCACATTTGAATGGAAAACAAATCAGCGATTGACATTAAATTCAAGCAGAAATAAAGTTGCAATAGAACGAGAACATTTCAGCTCTTGATTGCAATCGAATGGTTTTATTTTTCATTTCTGTCGGTTTATTTTTTGGACTGTACAGCACACAGTGACCAGTTACGCTCTTCATAAAAAATAAAATAAAGTTGTCATAAATTTCTTTTGCTCTGCCGCAAGTCAAGTCCCTTTAAGATCCGGAGGACGTGCGAATCCACATAAGGCATTGTTCCTTGATCAGATTCACTTAAGTTGAGCGCCAATATGTCTGCAAAAGCCTTAGTGTCAAACCTAACATTAGTACCTGTGACCTAATTTAGTAACACATTTAAAGGAACCGTGCACTAAAAGTACATCAAATAAGGACATAAAATGCAAAGACACATAGGCTCTAGCTATCCTCCTTTCCACAATGAATCTGGTTAGTATTCAAAGGTATACCACTGGTACAGGACGTCCAAGTCAATTACTCGATAGCACTTTATTAGCTCCGCTCATAGTGCGCATTTTAAAGTTCCCATTAGGATCGAACTGATAATGACGCATTCGGCTTGCTCTGTGCGCCTGAGAAGAAAAAATCACGTCATCGGGCTGCATTTCCCAAAACGTTCCAATCTTTTGACCGGGTTCGTCTGGCGGCGAAGGTGCAGGGAGTGAATATGCCAACACGAAGCTGATGAAAGCACCGACTAAACATCGCCGACCATTATCCGCTGTACAGAAGGGGGGGGGGTGTGAATTCCGAGATGAGTTTAATTTTACGTCGAGCTCATAACCGTTATAAGCAAGGGATCGACTGTTGGCGGCAAACGACGGTAGCCCGGGATAATTTCATTTTGGCGCGAAGCATTTTATTCCGTGGCGGGAAGCTTTCAACTTTTTGAGTGTTTATGTGCATATTAAATTGATCTGTCGCGCCCACTTGGCTACAGGTTCAGATTGTATAGTTAATCAACCAACATTTCGTAGATTCCCCATCTTTTCAAATGTTAATGTTGTCATTTGGATTGATTGGTGTTTCGTTCGTCGCAATCAACAGAATTGAAGGCTCTTTTTCCCGCCCGCGCGAATTTAAGCACATCGTTTTTTACACTCGCCTTTTTGGAACCGTGGACAGGTGTAAAGCAGTTTAACTAGGTCACAATTTGAATGGTTCTGAGACTGTTTGTTTCGAGTAGAACGTGTCGACGTTTTGTTTTTCTTCTTAAAAATTTCTCTTTCAACAACTGGAAAAGAGAAGAGCAAACGAAATTGTACTCTTCCGATACAACCAAATTCTCCGGCTATAATTTACAAGTTTTTTCGATCTGCTATGTTACCGCGATGAGTGCGCATTGTAAGATATGCTTTCAGATAACCCATTGCAAAAAAAATCGAGTGGGTTCCCCTTGAAATCCAATCATTTTGCTATAAAACTGCCGATAATGCTCGGAGTATTGCATGACGGCCACTCAAGCTACCCTGTGCCATTGCAAAGTGAACTTGTAAGTAGACAGGGGATGACATTTTGCCTTCTCGGGCAAAGCAATCGTTTGTTCTCCCACCAACTGAACCTTTCCGTCTGGAGTGCAGAGATTAAGCCATTTGGCATGACAAAACTGGCCGAGTTTTAATCAAAATGCAAAGAGAAAAGAATGACAACCAATGCCTATTGATATGCAACGGTCAATATATTAACTCAGTGTTGTATCGTGTTTTCACAAACATTAAAACATTCTGTTGTCTCTTTTTTACTCCGCGAGGCCTCCAAAATAGCTAACATGAAGTTCGTTATTCGATCGCGTATTCAATAATAATACGCAACATGACAATGTTATAACACCCAAATAATAAAGTTGCTACCCCTGATCATCATGCCAATGTATCATTGTATGGGCCATCGGACATAACGTCATTACAAAATTGTACTACACCAGTAGGTATCGAAATTATCAGAAAGGCAACACTTCTATACGTTTACCATTTCTCCTGATAACAATGTATGCATTGCTGTATACGTACACTACACAATCATTCTACACTACACATCACAGTACATACAGGAAAAACTGTGTCAGACTCGGCGAAATGAACATCGTCATCTCTATCAATGTATTTTAAATCCGCGACTGACGTGGGCAACAGCTCACAACAGTAGACCCCCCCCCGCCACAGAGTTGAGAATAGACCCTCCACCATCCCAAAAGATCAAAACATGCCTGCGCATTTCATGTTGTTATTTTTCTAATACGGTAGGCTCATGGCTGTTACGGCACCGATATTATCAATGAATTACAGGTGCGACGCGATGATTAAATGGGGCTAATCGTAGCTGGGGGCTGGGTGTAATGGCCCAACGTTGGACAAATCTGATTGGTAGTGAGAGTTACCCGTGCAGGCCCTACGGCAAGACTTTATCGGTCTTCTATAAAGCACGCCTATAACTGAACACATAATCTCACTGCATAACACCTATCTGAAAGTGCCTCGTCTAAAAGTATCATTGGTTAGGTGCCGAATTTTAGACAACCATTCAAGTTTCACGTATAGCAAGCCAAACGATGTTATCAACAAAAAGGGAATTCCTTACCGTGCAGATCCAAGTATAACAACGAAATAACCCCAAAACTGAACAAACAATCATCAAACAAACAACCCAACAACCAAACAAATGGTATGATTGATATTTCTGTGTTGTACACTTAATGAAGTAAGATTACATTTTTAGATTTTGACTTACTAGCGATTTTTTTTGTAAGTAGACGATTATAATACAAACACCTTAACTCTATATTTCATGACTAATAATAACGCTTTTCTGCAAAACGTTTATAAGTGTTGACAAAAGAAATTTCAACGCTTGAAAAAACCCGGAACGGCGTTAAACTGTGGCGTTTATGGGGGCAAGATCACTCAAAAAAATACTGATAACCCTGGAATAAAGGTGCGAATGCGATTCTAAAGTACAACGAATGTTTTTACTTACGCTGCGCCCGACGCACTGCTATACGGAAATTCAGTTATCTCTCTCTTTATCGTGAAGTGATATCGCTCTCACTTTATCGTGAAGTGATCATGAACAATAAAGGCAGCAAAAGGCGACTGCGTTTAGGTGCATGCGCTGTAACAGTTAACAGACCCCTTGGAAATAGGATCCACGTTCTCCAATTACAGCGCAGCCTTTAAAAATGCCGATTTGAAAAGTCTGCCTTCGCAATTTGCCCGGCAATTGAAAAGGCAGAGTGGAACTCACGCAATCTCGCGCGTTAATTCGTCCTGATTCGGAAGAGATAGTAATGACATTTCTTGAGAGACTGTGGCGTAGAAAGAGGGCAATGCGTTATTCATGCGTGCAATTAAAAAAAAACCCGAGATATAATGGAGTTAACTGCCACTGCGCATATTTAGGTCGACACCGGTGCATTACCGAATGAGTTGCTTTTTACAGTTACATAATATACTTAGGAATCCACCACCCGTCTTTGCTCTCGCTTGCGTTGATTAATGAGTGTCATTACACTTTGGTAAGCCCATCTTACCAAAACAATCTTCTGGCGTGGGCGTGTTCAGGCGTTCAAACCGTGGACGAAAAATGACGGAGAACCAACAAAACCCAACATCGTCCGCGATTCCCGGCATACGTCCGCGATTGGGATCGTGAACAAAACATAACCATGAGAGTCTTCGTAAAAAGACAAACAAAAGAGGGACAGGTCGATACAAAACTACATGAGTAGTGATATTGTACATGCACATAGTGTCATTTGTCATTTAAATTTCACAATTTTAGGAAGAACAGCAGGCACTCAAAATCTAAAGCGGGATTTAAAAAAACTAAGCCTTTAGAGATTCAGCCCCCTAAAAAAGAAAAGTGGAAGTTATTTCACGTGTCATTGCTTCGGACCACTGTGTCGTACAGTTAAACCATCACTAAAATAATCTAGCCAAGGTGATAAATTTAGTATGCCTTTTTTTCCCCGCAAATGTCAGCACAGTGTCAACGTTTTCATTCGGAACAACTACAAATTTGAAAAAAAGGAAAAGTTTTCGACTGACAGCATTTGTTTTCTTCTGAAACACAACTTATTAGACGAATTCATTTCACGTGCAAAATTCACACTACTGTGCGGTCGTTTATTACTATTTTTTTCTTCATTATTTGCCTTGTACGTCTGCAGCTGCGATCAGATTACGATAACCTGTGTGCAATGGTCTTTCAGATGTACAGACCTGCTATCTTCTCTTTAATACAGGCAGTTATACGACCGAGTAATGAGAGTTATCCCTGCCGAATAATTCTCGTAGAGTTGATCCGACGGAACGTGTTCATTTCCGCTGGAGCACATTGAGAAGGGTGCTTTAACAACCCTTGAGCATTTTTAACAGTGGCGCGAAATTACGTTGCGCGCGCCGGCAAGGAGCCCGCGTGGCCGGCCCAGCGCCGAAAATTGTGAAGCATTGGGTCAAGCCCGCTGGAACACATACTTGCCAGGGGGTGCTGAGTTTTTCAAATGGAATTTGCGAGCTCGAATTGAGCGCGAAGCCATTTTGCGGTGTGGGTTATTAGGGCCCCGGGAGCGTTGGGGTCCTAGATTCTCGGTGGTGCCATCTGCATCTGAGCCACTATTTGACACTTTTAAGTAATGTCCCTTTTATGTCCTTTTTTTGGGGGGCGGGATTTTGTTAGTTTGATTTTGGGAATAATAACACCAGAAAGAACATTACATGTACATGTAAAAAAAAAAAATAAAGACACAAGGCACCGGTAAGTTGCTGAATCAAATCTCTGCCCAAGATGCTTTTATTGCCAGTCCGACATCACACAATGGAAATGCAGCAATTGCTCTGAATCCAGCTTCAACAGCTAAATACACAGAGATAGGCTGCAAGTACATACATTCTTTGGTAGATTCACTACTTAAAAATCTTTAAATTATTTTAATCCAATCAATCTGTTTAAAACCTGTAGCCAGGTCTTCGAATGAAGAACTGAATACTGAATGTAAAATACTGGTAGGCCTACACGGTTAAATAAGATTTGGTCCAAGCTTTACGCGGACGTGATGGAGCCGTCATATTGGAACGAAATAACGATTAGCTGTAATTGCTAGACAATGACACTTGGCCTGTCGGCATATATAATAATGTTTTATTATGTTATAATCAATTTAAGTAGACAAATCCTGCTGGAACACCTACATTTCAACTCGAGCGCCCCAAAATGCTCACTATACCCACCTAGTGTTTTCAAGAAAAAACACAATTCCCATGAACAACTAAACCAACAAGTCCCTTCTGTCGATCTTTTTTTATACACGCATGATTTGTACCATACTATCAAACTGACATTGTATATTTCCCGGACGTCATGATCAAACCCAGTTGAACTTTCTTTGCCCTTTTAGTGGAGATGTGTCATTTTCGTCTAACGAACTCAGGCTGTGGAGAGCAAGCTGAGTTGCATTCTATGTACATAAGCTTTCCCAAGGACTGGGTGCAAAGTCCGTTTCTCCAGCGACTTAAGATGTTCGAGAAGATACGTGCACTATGTAAACAACTAAGCCCTGCCGTGAGATTTGTAGCTTTGCAATAAAATGTTTTACCTATTCAAAGTCACGCAAATAAAACCCTGTGTCCGGTTTTAGCCCCTGATACACATACCCTTGAAAAAAACATTGTTGTTTAATTCAGACTCGCGTGCATGCGTACATCATTCTCGTCATGATATAGAAAACAGGTACAGCCTACTGTTGATGGTAGCGGCTGATGGTAGGATACGGAGTCTAGACAAAGACAGCTTAATGTCTTTCAATTCCTTTGATCCTGATTATCACTCATTTGATAATAAAAAAACAGGCACTGTTTACCCGTAGCGACTGATGATAGGCTTGTACGGAGTCTAGACACAGACGCCGTTTGTACTATACTCCTTCGATCCTGATTATCTTCATTTGATAGAAGATAAATATGCGCCTCATGATGATGAGTTTGTACGTAGTTTGGTCAAAGACAGAATGTCTTGTATACGTTCTTCGATCTGATTAGCACTCATTTGATTGAGAAAAAAGGTTCTGTGCCTTATTATGCAACTATAGTTGATCGCGTGCATACATCATTATCGTCGTGATGTCTTTGCTAAACTGGGTCCCATGAAGAGTTGAGTCTCAAAATGCTTTTCTTGTAAGTCTAAACAAAATGACTCAATTTTGTACATGACAAATCTTTTCACACAGGTTCGTGAAACAAGACAATCAACTAGCAAGGCATTGGAAGTCCCCTTCGCCCAAAATGAATGTTATGCCACAGGTTTCACAGTGAGTGGTGAGAATAAATGGAACAATTTGCGTGGATAACTGAAAACTATAGCTTCCTTTAGGTACATTCAAATCCGAACTACGCGAAGCCATCAGTTAGTGATATTTAGTTCAAAATGCGTTGATCTACGGGGCTATACTTGGTTCCTACGGTATAAATTTGGAGCCGGATCGTGAATTTCCCCGTGTTTTTTTCCCCCTAAAGGGTTTTTGCGGGTTTTTTGCCCATCCCGCGATCAGTATGAATGTTTAAAATGAACTTGTGTGGTGTATAAAGCTTTATTTGTGTAATATTTCTGAAGTACTTGTATATTTCTAAATATTAATGTTTGTCGTATGTTCCACCAGTGCATTTTTACTTATGAGTTTAACTTTACTTAACATTTTTTAATATAAATGTTTGCAGGGCCCAAGTGGAAACCAGTTTTTGTTTAACTCTTTGGGTTTACCCTGGATAAAAATGGAATAAATAAATAAATGAGGTTGTATATAGTCAAGTCACGGACAAATACCCTTTTCCTCCTTCGATCCCGATTATTTTGATTGATAAAACAGGTTTCTGTGAATATACGCGGCTTGTGGTAGGCTTGTATAGAGACTAGTCAAAGGAAATTTCTTTTCCTCCTATCTTGATATTTTCTCTTATGTGATCGAGAAAACAGGGGGTTTTTTTAATAAACGCGGCTTATAGGCTTGTATGGAGAGTTGGAGACTAGTCAGAAAAAAAAACCTATTTCCTCGTTTCCCTTCATACCACGCGTCCCGTTGACAGACTCTGCTCTGTCGTTACCCCGGCTTGTCCCCTTTTTGCTAACGAGAAAAGAGGATGACAAACTCAAAAGGGGCAACAGGGTGACACAGTTCATGAAAATGTGGGCCATGGAGGGGGCAGGATCGACGTCTGCCCAGACTTATCGATGGCGAATTATTGCGCAGTCAGGAACACTCTCTGCAGCCGCACAGCTCTCCTAACTTGATTACTTGCTGTAACCCGGCGCGACAATTTGAAACGAAGATGACTGAGAGACCAGCGAAGGAAAAAGGAGTACTGATATGATCTTTCCGGGAACATTCAATCATTTAATCAAATTGTTGCCCGTATGCAATTTGTTTTACTTCGATTGTTCATTTCTACGCATTCAATTTCATCCATGTAGAGGCTACGTGCTGTGTGGTTAGGAATTTTTATTTTATTTAGACCGTACCTAACAGTATTTTTGGAACGGTAATCATATTGGTACCGATTACTGCTAACACCAAACACTTGTTATTTTGTTAATTTTAAAATGAGCGCTAAATGTTAACATAATGTGAAATATGATATAGTTTGACGCCAGTGAAAATTAATTTAGAGCTTTATATGGGTCAAACTTCATGTAGGCCTAATGATTTCACTTTTCATGTAGAATCAATACCCGCACCCGTGAGCAACGCCTCATTTTCAAAACTTCGTACGAGAATCTGTCTATACAAGCTGGTGCCAATCTCCACAATCCCAGAAAAATCTTGGAAATTGAATTGCGCCGTGCATCTTCCCCCTTGGTACCAGAATTTTTAAAGGTACACTTGCCAAGAAAGTGTTTAGCTGAAATGTAAAAGAATCCGCCAAGATCTCTCAATCACCCAAGTCTGTTGTCTCAATTTTGAAATTGATGTAAATTGACACCAAGTGCCGGCCATCAATCCTACTCGCTCTGAAAGAAAAAACCTTACCTTGCGCGCCAAAATGTTCGTCTCAGGGCTTAAGGTATACGAGCAATCTCCGCAATGCCCTTTACACCAAATCTTCTCAGCTTACCGTGTGAATGTTTTCGTGCCGAGCAGCTCTTGATCAGCCACGGATCCCCGTGCCCTCGAAACCGCCTGTCCGATATTAGAAGCGACCTGGCCAGCAATCCCGTGCCAGGGAAACGGTAGACGGATTAATACCATCTGAGGACGGGTTAACATCCTGCGGGTGGGAATTAACACCTTCCGCACTCCGTGCTATCTACGGTAGATAGCTGCGCTGTTCGGTGTTGCGTTACCTCTTTGCACGCACGCTGCTCGGTTTCGATGTCGCCTCTCTTCTTCTGCGTTACCTATTCAGCTCAATTAATCCGATAGTGTTTCTAGTCCCTCGGATTTGCAGCGGGACGGAAATCAATCCGTGAAATGATTACACACTGTTGATATTTTGATGGGGCACAACATAACACCTTTTACCAAATGGCGTAACAAAATCTATTAAAAATCCACGATATTTACATACTATTTGAAATGAAGGACATTAAAGAAGAATATGGAAATGCTCAACTACCTAACATGCGATATGAAAATCAATTTTTTTTTTAAAACAAAATTATACTAATCAATATATCAGTTGGTATTTACTGATTTGTAGTGTAGTTCTTGTCGCATATAGAACTTGCCGAAAACAGTACAACAAGACAGTAAAGGCAATTGCATCAGATTGCTCAAAATCGCCGTAAAAAATAAGCACAATAAAAATTGAAATTCTGCCAACGGGAAAAAAATCTAAATTAATTGACGCCTGGCGCAGGCCGTATAATAACCGTGCAGAGCTTAGCCTAGGGAATTAACGGCCCAAGGACACATTGAACCTGAGCAGATGTTTCTGTGCTGCACCATTAACGCAATTCATCGGTGTATTTATAGATACCTGTAAGGCGCAAACATTTCTTTTTGAATGGTTTCACATTTCTAAAGCGTAGATTTTTATTGCAAAGTGTTCATTTTCCCCCTGCGGTTGGTTTAGGGAATTTAATCATGCAGTGTACTTCGGCGACAGGTTTTTCCGTAAGAAAATCTTTTCAAAATGAACGTTTTAACTCGGATAATAAAACACGTGTGAATTTTATTAAAACAGTTTAGTTTGTTCTAATTCAAATTACCGACCCTTGTCAAATATGAATCCTTAAAGACATGCAGTGTAATGAGTGGGCAGCATTTTCATTCTGTGTAGTCTATCACGGCTTACATGTAACTTTAATAGAGCTAGTTCCGAAACGGGAACCATGTGTAGTTTTTTTAATCTTAGTTTGTAAAATACGCTTGTACAGAATCAGCTGTAAAGGGTGGTGCGTGATTGGTCTTACAATATTCTTTTGATTATTAAAATTTAGGAAGGCTTTTACGAGAGTTACTCCAAACTGTATCACTGGGCTGTACAATGTTATTCCGAGTCCACCCAGGGTACGCATGCACTGTCACGTATATTAGCCTCATTGGACGCCGGCACATGGTCTGTAAACAGTAGGTGTTCACAACGCGCGACTCTGCCCTCAAACTACAGGAAGTTTGGAAGTAAACTGTCTCCTCGTCTGGGGGATAGAAGCGTCATGGATAATAGAGTGGGATTTAAACCGTATGTCTCGAAGTCGTCGCCATAAAGTTCACTGTTTTGTCTTTTCCGAAGACCAACATTACACGCCATTACTGATATGGCACCAAACACGCGCGCATCGCGCAGGTGATACGCGCGCACTCAGTTCTCCCTCGACCAATAGGGGTTTCACATCACAAGCGCGCTTCAAAGAGCGCGTGCGACATTTGCGTGGGCGATTCGCGCCTTAAAGCATCGAACGGATGAATTTACCTAAACCTTTCCAGACAGAACAGGGGTTTGAGCCAACGACCATTTTGTTCGCAACGCGAAGCTCAACTCAACTTTTCCATCATATATCAGTTGGAAGTAGCACGACGCACGTCCCACTAGGTGGGACGCGCTCTCATAAATGAAAGCGCGCATGTAAACAAAGCGTGACGTCATTAGGTCTTAGGACTATTCAGTCTGAGTTTACACAGGTTCTTGCCAATGTCACTAACGTCCGTATTCAGGACAGTTGAAATGAAAGAGAAGACTCTGGCTGGATTTAGATCAACGACCGCCAGTTCTTAAGTCTTGTTTAGGACTATTGTCTAAGTCTTTAGACAATTACAAGTGTAGCCACATGTCGACAAAGACGTATCCGTAACTCTTGAAGCCCTTTTCGCGGACACGACCTCACTCCGCGTACTTTACTGTCAGCAAACCTTCCTTTCGGAAAAAAAAGACTGCTCGTAACCTGTAACTGATCGCACGTGGTTATCAAGTCAGAAGCAGCTACCTAGTAATAATTCATTCCAACCACGTACCCAATATAAACACCCCAGAATCCCCACTTCATCAAGATGGACTGAATAATTCAGCAGCGGCCTGAGAAATAATATTTGATTTGTGCCTAGATAACGCCCTGGGGACAAGAAGTCATGGGAAAAGTGGGTTAAGTGAGCAGGGGCCAATGTCACGAACCTGCTGAGCACAACAATTTGCTCAGCATGAAAAGTCTGCCTCGGCAAAAACAGGATTACCAACCAAATTTCCATTTGATGTATATTGTTTGTGATTGGTATTCAGCTGTTGTTTGCTTAGCATGAAAAATAAATGGAGTTTTGGCTGATAACCTGCTTTTACTAAGCCAGACTTTTTTTGTGCTAAGCAAATTTGTGTGCTGAGCAGCTCCAAGAGCACGGCATGATATAACAACCGATGAGCTAATTGCACTTATAACCTGTTTCATTTTGCACAGTCGATCGGTTTTTCTAATTAATTAAACTGGTGTTTCGTTTGGTTTGTTTTAAAGCCTCACCTTTCAGTCAGCTCAAACGATACCAAAATACGCAAAAAGGAGATCTAGAACATACAGTTCTTGATGTTTCTTCGACATGACTTCACAACAAACATGGCGAGAAAAAAAGCCTTGTTGAAAGACCTACTTAAGCAGACGCAACCTAGAAAAAATTGTTCCGAAAAAACCCCGAGTAAACCCTGTTTCCTTAGTGTATTTACAAATGTGTTTGGCGCAGGCGGAACTAAGTCCAACAGAAAAGCCACGCGTCTGTCGGGATTAGTTTGTCACCGGCGAGAAACTGCTTCAAATTCGGTAGCTGTCTCGCATAGTTTGGTTGTCACACTGTGTTAATTTACCATCGTCCTCAAACAAACAACAAAATTCCATTTTGAGGGACTAGGGAATGTTTAGCATTTGGATACCGTCTTACGTACTGATAGTCGGCATTAGTGCTTCAACAAGTGGTTTAAAGAGATATCCTTATACTGTAACTGCTAGTGGTGTTTTTTTGGGTGCAATCTTAATGCAAGCATTTGTTAAAAGCTTGTGCAGTGTCTTCGCAGTCCATTAACGAAGCGAGCAGGTCGTACATCACGTTCGGCCGTCGTAGCCGCGGACCCGGCCGCCCTGTCCGCATTTCTGGGTTAATCCCTCAAAAAAGACTAAGAGCAAAATTGGAATGACAGACAAAGCGACTGCATAGGAGACTCATTTGGGGCAAACAAAAAACGTGAGGTAAGGCTCGACCCAGTTGTCGCCGTCTGAATCTTCAGGTTTTATCTTTAAAAGTAGGTCACTTTCTTCTTATTTTATGTTTCGTCATTCGAAAGACTCTCTCACTTATTACTGTTTTTTTTGTAGATTAAAATGTTTTCCTGAACTCAGCTTGAACGTCTTATGACAGAAGCAATTTTTTTTTTCGTGATCAACACGGGTCGTATAGTCGGCTGTATTGCGCAACTCCATTCATTTTGATACAGCGCGAGCAAATTGAACTTTCGACGTTACATCACATTGTGCATAATAGCGAGGTAAGAGGTCATGGATTAGCCCAAAATGATAGACTTGCTCTAGTCCTCCGAAGCAGTGGGAAGACGAATTTCTCGAGGTTTAAATTACAGGACCAATCAGTCTTGGGTAAAGTGCAACTTCAAACATAGTCTCCTCTTACGATATTCTTTGAATTTGGATTTCCCCTCACAGTTTTCATTC
>JASAOE010000465.1:0-100000 GCA_029964075.1 Patiria pectinifera
ACTGGAGTCTAGCCTCACATTAATGTTCATTATCAACACTCAACATGAATGTGTTCGGTCTTGGGGCCGGTTCACACTCAACCTTAGGTGAAAAGATGAAAACTTGAAATTGGAGCCATGATTATTCTCAAATGAAAAACCAGCTTCCCTTTATCCCTTAAAGGAAAAAAATGTAAAGGCGACACGCACATATACAACAGCCTGCGGTGTAAAACTGGATATTTAGTCCAGCGTGCGCACCGGTTGTCAGATCTGTGTCCTAGCATGAATTGGCGGTGTGTTCTCGGCGTTTCTGTCACATCTTTTAGCTACACTTGATCACGTCCGTGGCAAGTCTTGTCACCGGAACAAATTCGGTCACACGAGCACGGATTTCCCCCGCCCCGCTGTCGAAAACCGAGCATAACATAACAAACAAACACAGACGAGACTTTGAATTTTGGTTTAAAATGGGACACGTTGCCGCCTGCATTACGGGTGCTGGGGTACGAAGGGGAGGGGGGAGGGTAGTTAACGCACCTGCGGGGGGGGGTGTTTCGAGGCACTTTGAGAATAAATTTAGGAACTTTAGCATTCCATGTATTATTTGGGCCCCATTTTACTAGTATCCTCACAATGGACAAGTCAGCAGCTGAACGGGGGGGGGGGGGTAACACCAGGGCCCCCCCCCCTCCCCGATCCACTACTGCTTTTTAGAACACACTGCAGATTGGACATGTGTCGAATTTGTTTGAATTTGATCTAAATATTAGACCGTGTAGTTTATGCCAACTGTGTTTACAAGCAAACTGAAAACATTCAAGTGTAGCCTACCCAAGTAACTCCCACTATATATAGTCTTTCAAAAATGCTGTTGGCATTAATTTGTACCTTTTTGACACCGATTAACTTAGGACCTTCTCACAAGCTTTGTTTATAGAATGCAATGCTTTCGGCAAGTACGGTGAAATCCATAACAAATTACCAAACATACATAATATACATGTATTGGCCAACAAAAGCCGAATTCAAGTGCACATTTTGGGATACTCTTTTCGACGGAGGCGGAAACCACGAAACAGAGACCCACCAGGTTTTGCGAACAAGAGCCCAAATATACATTCTCCACCATTTATCAAATAACTCCTAAAAATGTCATGTAACCATGCACCATTTATCTGTGTTTTAAATTTGTAATCTTTAAGTCAAAACGGTTTTAAAAAAAACGTGCGTCCTTGATCCCCGATATAGGATTACATCCGGAAGTTGTTGACGTTCCAGAGATATACCCCCTTCCTCGCCAACACCGTTATGATTAACGATCAGCTGACGGATTCTCTTTCAATCACCAGTCCTTCACCTCGAGAAGGAGCGAGATCTGCCTTGATCTATGTCCGATGACATGTCAGCTTTGATCGCGCGTGTCACGTTACCCCGAGCGGCACGCGCGCGCGGAATCAAACCCGAGGAACCCAACCTCGACCCCAGGGTGTCTAGCAGTACGCGCCCATCACTACCTGCTCTCTCACCCTGGTATATTGGATCATTTGCATGTGCAAGATTTTTGAACAGGTATGCAATTGCATGCGGTGTCTGGGGAAAAAACAGAGTCAATTCGTCGCAGCGCGAGCACAGCGTGAGTTACGAAAACACGATTTATTTAATTAAACTGTTACGATCTTATCGAGACAACATGCAATATCACATTTCATATTAATATGAACAAATTGGAAAGGAAAGGAATAGTTGCCGTGGACGAATGATCGTGAAAACACGTACTGCACGTTGTGAATAACAACACCAAGTACACGATAAAAATCCATTACAAGCCAATTGCGATATCGAATCAGGATACAGGAAGAAAGTTTCCTATCCAGGGCTCACTATTGGAAACACGGTTGGAAATAAAGTAGGCACTGGGGACGAGGTTGCAGAGGAACCCGATAGTACTACGACCGCGGCTTATCCGCTCCAAGCACGCGAAGTCATCCGATCCTCTGGGCATTGGGGACGGCATGCTCCCAAAACATTTAGGCAGGCGGCTGAATAAAATCTCGACCCTTAGGCAGTGGTTTGAATTTCTGTCCGAGTTTGTTTTCCTTTCCCTTTATTAAAGGCAGGATAAATTGTTTTCATATGCCGAACATCGTATATTGTATACATGTATGTTATTTGGTCTCTGTAGCATTATTTTTATGTCATTCCTCGAGCAAGCGATAAAAAATAACTGAAGATGAACAATTAGATTTGATTTTGCGAAGCTTTGGTGAAAATCGTTTTGTTAAAACATCTCTAAGTGTGCGGCAATTTCTCGATAGCAAGGTAGTCTATCATAGCGTATTGATTTTCGCGACTTTCCGTCGTTCAAATTTGATTGAAAAATTTCATCCCGTGACAAAAATACAACTCCAAAAGTGATCACCTTTTACATTTTCTGCCACACCCTAACGACACCTTCCCCCGGGACCCCTCGGTTCAACAGATCCTGCTAGTTTATCCCTTTTAGTGACACCAATATCTCTAGCTGGTCGTGTGTACAACACGCTCTAAAAAAGCACCGCAAAGTAAATCCAATCAGTTATAGGGTGAACGAGTCGACTTTAAAGAAGAGCAGAAAAATTCACGGGAAATGCGGACCCGATCGCGCGGGCCACGTCAAACTGTCAAGCGCCGGTGCCTTCGACAGCTTGCGATTAAGGAAGCAGCGCGGACAGAATGAATTTGTGCCCAGATCGTCGCCTTTGGCTCAACTGTCCTCTGTATTTCTTCTTTTACTTCAAAGAAAGCTCAGTGAAAGCCTACTCTGAGGCCGTCTTACGGGTCCCTAATAACCAGGTGCTGATGCAAGCGCCTTTACGGTCGATGGGCTCACGCCTCCAGGCGATAGATCCCAGCGATTCACGGGAACGGAAGATTTGTTCCAAAAGTGCCTTTGATCGGCAGGGTTCTAAATTAAATTTCCCCCTTTTTGACCTTAAACGACAGGAATCCAAACGTTTGGGTAGCGGTTCTATTTAAATTGTTTGCCTTGAGCGGTGGCTGGGAACTGCTGAGTCAGAGCGTTGAAAGCTGGAGTAGAAACCTGCGAATATTCCCCTCTTTGCAAATGCATGAACAAATGTATTTATTAAATAAAAATCGCATGTGGTATAATTTATTGTCATCGTTGTCAGCGACCTGACATACGACTCTCCAATTCCCAGATAGTGAAAATAGGGATTGGACGATTTAAAGAGAAAATCATGATAAACTAGAAAGCACTCAGAGAGCGCACTACTCCGCCAAGGCTAAACATCAATTTCCCGCCATTAATACACACAACACCAATGCACAAACGTGGTTTCTAAAACAAATTCTTAAACTCAAACATTTTGTAGTTTTCATGTATATGCCTGTGTTGGTCTACCTTTCCACTCCCCCATTGTATGAAATGGTCTAGTCCATTGACCTGTGTGGTTAGATTAGGTGAGTGATAAGGCATAGCGCATACAGCGTCACCGGGTCAGTGCCACCAACACGAAGCTGGTCACATAAGGTGAAAGGTTTCCATATGATGGGTGAAAAATCCTTTAAAAAGATTCCTGCATCCAGACGCATATCCGGATAACTTCCAAAATTGAACCGATTTGTACTAGTACCAGGACCACCCCTAAGATCTAAGAAAGATTCCATGAAAATCCGTCCATAACTTTTTGAGTTATCCTGTTGACAGACAAACCAACGCCGGTGAAAACATAACCTCCTTGGCGGAGGTGATGAAGATTGAAATACCTTGACAAAAAAAAAATCATTCCTGTAGAAATTTTGAGTAGAAACTGGGTATGTAATTGAATCATGTTCACTCTAAAACGCCTGTCCCTTTATGATTTTTGTCGTTGGGGGTGTTTCTTCACTCGAGTAAAGTGAATTTTCTCTCTTTGAAAATAAGGGAGAAACAATTGCTTTATTTCACCACAAGGAAAATACAGTTAAAAAAAACCCCAAAACAACCATGAAATCAAACTGTCACATCGTTCATCCTTAGAAATAAAAGCATGCATTAGTTTGCACTACTAGAGTGGCAGCTTAGTGATTTCCTCTGATAGCCTTGCTTTAAATTTAATAATGAAAAGAGTCAGCAATTATCCTTTTGTCTGCCATCGCCGCTTCAACTGACTTCCAGTGTGACAGCATGTCTCCAGGCTATCATTGACAAATTCAGAATACCACAACATTTTCCTCAAATGTAACACACAACATTCACAGCACGACTGTAGCAAATACTCGTGATCATTCTCGACAAAATTTTGAGGGAAAAAAAATCGTTCTATTAGATGATGCTAACATGTTTCACAAGTCGCTTGCAAAACGAATCGATCAAAACTTGAATGTTTAAAATGAACTTGTTTTATGTATATAGCTTTATTTCTGTAATATTTCTTAAATACTTGTAAGTATTTGTACGTATTAATGTTGTTTTACCAATGCACTTTTTCCTTGAAGGTTTTACTTTGTATAACATTATTTAATCATTTGAATTGTATGCATGGCCCCGATGGAAACCAGTTTTAAACTGTTTGGGCTCGCCCTGGATAAAAGAAAATTAAACACACTCAAAATTCGTTCGTTATAGGCTAAGCGCTTGCGTGTTAAAGCTATATATCCACAGCTAGATCACAGAACTGTTTCGTTAAAATGCAATGTAGATTCCTTTGAAAATTAATCTGTTAAAAGCTCAACTTACTGAGAAAACTCAATCTGCATCAACGGGGAAGCCAACTACTAAAAAAAAAAAACCAATTGGTCACTTGACCACTATTGACCCAAGTAACAGCATTTCTTAGAATGTATGTTTCCAGAGGAGGGTTAATGGTGACTCTGCGGGTTGATAAAACGATATAAATGACTTCTTAGCACATCTGCTCCCACCGAAGTTGAGTGAAACAAAATGACTTTTACCAAACAACAAGGTAAAACTTGAATAAACAGCAATCGATGCATCATTTCTTTTTAATATTCTTATAAAATTAAATGGTACCATATTCTGCATTGGATTGAGCTAGCTTTAACCCTTTTTAACTTGAAGCCTACAGGGAGCGTTCGTTGTGAATAATAACTCCATTCGATACCCATACGGAATACACTACAATAGGTAAAACATTGAAGACGCCATCGTGTTGTTTTCTTTTCGTGTTTGACCCTCTTCTTAAAGGGAAAGGAGAACATTGCCTAAACATCCACCCTTGCTCATGAATCCATTCATCCATCCATTATTCATTAAACTCCTTTTCACAGACAGCGGAAGATTTGTTATAAAGCCCGAGCCCACGCGTCCTTTTTTTGCGCCCGTAAGACACAAACGCCGGACGCTGAAAGGCTCAGCGTGTGTCGGCAAGCCTTGCGTGTGCGTGCTGGCGCGCTGATCCACCGTATTAATTAGCTCCAACTGGCCGGCTAAAGCTTTGATCTCACCGTGTTTAGCTTTCCGGATTAACCGGAACCATTCCGGCTGTGTCTCTACTACGCCGTAGACTGGAGGCATGTGTCTGCTCTTTTCTTCGAGTGTTGCCCACGGGCGTAAATATAATACAGTCACATTCCGATAGATAGACCAGGCACTTTACATTCAGTTCAAGCGCAGTATGCAGAAAATAGACAAATCAATATTTGTTTGAAATCAAAGTAAATAGTCATGTCAGTTTTTTTTTAATGATAACTCAAATTTCAGTTCCATGCACAAACCAAACTCGTTACGACTGTTCTTTTGCAAGCGGAAAAAAATAACGTCTTCAAAGCAAAATATGCAATTTAGATAGACGTTTGGATTGCGAGAAGTAAGAGTCCAATTCGTAGCACAAATTCTGGTATTTTTTGCCAAATATTTCCTATTTATTTCTCTCTCTTTCCATTGAGTACGCTGCGTTCGTCCACATTTGAGAATTCATATTTTGGGAGGAAATAACAAAGAAAAGTTCACACTGACAATGATTTTCGGAAGTAAAAATAATCCAAAAAAGTCAAGCAGATCTTGAAATGAGATATTTTAATGGAAACACTTAAAAGAACTAATAAGACAAGTAGTTGATGAAGCAGCTTCTGAGGCTCAAAATCCACACATCAGTGTTGGTGTTGAAGTGACATCATCTACATGAACACTGAACCAGTGTGTTTGCGTAGATACTACGTGAGTTTTAAGCACACCACATTTCTTAAAATTTGTAAAATTTTGCCTCGAAGAAACAAAAACCCCAACAGTGCATCGACATGCCTTTGACGGTCAGTCACGGTCACTTTCAAAGATGAAGGAATTGATTATTCCTCAGTGAGATACCTCTTTAATCTGTCCCCCGAGAACCATCCTGATTGGGTTTACTACGCAAACCCCGGTCACTCACCTACGCCAAACACAAGGATGCGAACTGATAGAATTACCCGCACCTTTAATGGACTCCTAAGAGGCTTACAGCTAAAGCTTTACCATACCAAGCTGTTGCGTGCACTTTTAGCCACAGATTATAACTAGTGAACTTGTAATTATGCTGCCAATGCCAACCGACCTGCACTTTCTGCCGATAGATGTCGTAATTGTGTTGCATCGCACCCTTATAGAGAAATATAGAAGGTAGTTTTAATAACCGGCCTAATTTTGAAACTTAAAGTCATTGGAGCTACCTACACGTATACGTACACCCCAAAAACACATTTAACCTTTCCAAGGAGAGCTTATTGTAACTAAAACTTGGTATAGGACCACCGATGTCTCTTTTGAGTCACACAACGTTTCGAAGACCTTATTTTGATCGTCTTCAATGAGTACTCATCTCACGGTGGTAATGAGGCTTAAATGTAGTTACTGGCTAAATCAATCGGTGTGATAAACCATAATGCTTTGATTGTTATTCATCACCATAATCCACTGCCTTGAATATTTTCAAAATAGGCTATAGCTGTTTTATTGCAGGTGCATTTTCTCTTTTGATACGTTTCACGCAGCCAGCCATTTCACTTAGTCAGACAATGCACCGTTTTGGGAACGCTATAATCAGATTTACAGTTTTGCTCTTTGATTACATCCGTAATTATAGATCTTAACAAAACAGAAAATGAGTTCCACGCATCAAACAATCAATGTGTAAGCAACCCCATCTCGTTTGTTCATCTAATTTCCAGCACAGATTTTCGTAGACTCCGTGTTACAAACCAATTGCTTTACCGATTTTGGTAAACTGCCCTGTCTGTCGAGGAACCTTGCCCTTGAAGTACAGTATATAGTAACTAACGGAAGCTGTTTTTTCCATGATGAAGACGATATTGACACCAGATTACGGGCGAGATGTACGTCATTGGAAAGTGCAATGTGGCGGCTTTACCTCTGTGTTTATAACCAAATTGACATGATTAGTTTGTTTTCATCCTTCTTCCTCTTGCTCCGGTGAAATAACCTAACTACGAAAGCAGGTGCACCAAATGGTGTTTTCGATTAATTTCATTTACGAGAAGCTCAATTAAAATGCAATAGAATTGTGTCAATTTATCGCATACCCAAGGACACAACGTAACGACACCAAGGAGTGATACTCTGATTCGGTAGTGCCCCAGATTTCACGGTTCAGTACCACCCGACCGTGTTTTCCAACTGACCTTGAGGCAAACATTGGACCATTTAAATGGACTGGGTAGCCTACCTGGCTGGTACACATAGATCGTCTATACTTGGCACGACAAATTGCCACATCAGTCGTTTGTTACGTGGGTTGACATCTCTTCGACGATCACTTTCGAATTCCAGCCGATACCAATCTGGTACCATCCGTAACTGCTTCCAGAAAAGTAGAAAATTACAGTTTTAGATGTGGGAGAAAACCCCAGAAGAATTGTCTGTGGAAAACCCACGGAATCAGGCAGGGACTGAAAACCCAATCCACATGGTGGCCCACGCTGGAATCGAACCCGGGTCACAGAGGTGGAAGGCAAGGAAGGACCGCTACGCCAACCTGACTCCCCTTGTCATGATGCCCCTATTCAGTTTGGCTTAAGGGAGGGAGCGGTACTTTGGAACACACAACACTGAAAATAATGAAAACATAACTTGATATAAATAATGACAGAAACTACTTTCAGTCAATGCCAGTAAATTATGTTATTAGTCTACTACTTGGGGAAGTATGCTGTAGATGATTGGCAATCATTGCTTCCAAATAGTAGAGGCACACACAATAATGTAGGACACACATCACCCGAACTACTTTCTATTTCAACTCTTGGTTAGCGTTGTGCACAAGATAACAGTTTAGTGATGAGTTGGTTGGAATTCCATTGGTCGGCACCAAGAGCTGCACAGTTCTAATATAGGGAAATGGTCTGGATACCAGACCGTGGTCAAACATTGAAGGCAGTAACATACATCGTCTGAAGAGCGAACGTGCCAAGACATTGGACAAATGTTTGCGTCATTTCACGGAGCAGGGGTAGGGAAATGATGCATAGGATTTTCGATCGAGACTATTCCTCCTGACAACGTGCACTCCTTCTCCGGCGCAACTGATATGACCTGTCACCTGCCTTCATTAAGACTAATGGTCCTAGATCGACCCGGCGTGGAAGGCGGATAAATCCCGCACGGAGTGATGCCAATTTGCACGGGCGAGTCGGTATCTTCTCGCCGCGGTAATCACCTCATCAAATGACCCTCTGGCCGCGCGGAGTGACAGAAGAAAAACCCCAAAGTCCGAGGATTGGTCAGGTGCGAGGGGGCAGGACACACCGGTCAGACGTGGGGTGAACATCCCCGACACCGGCCGGTCATAACAGTAAATCACGCTGCTGGAATGACGCTCGGAGCGGATATTGCGCGCAAGGAATCGGCTCCTTGCCAAATTAAAACCTGTTGTTGCTTTCCTCGAAGAAAAAGTAATTGACTGTATATCTCCGCAGACATTTATGTGGAGACATCCAGGGGTCTTGACGTAGACTGTCCAAAAAACAACCTGCCGGTGACTGGATTGTCTCCGTTTTTACGAGAAACGGAGATTAAGTTTTTTCTCCGAAATGAAAAGCTAGTAACCTTTCAACTGAAATTTAGAAGTGCGTAAACAAAGTAATTATTAGAAAACGTTTAAGAAATAAGATCAAGGTATGAGTGGATTTAGTTTATAATTTCCACTTTAACATTGCAAAGGACAATCAGAAATGAGAATTGTGGATGTCAAACAATTTATATAAAATAATTGATATAGGGGCAAACATATGGAAAGTAGCCTTGATGCTTTTATTGCAGTTCGTGTCAACATTAATGTCAAGCTGATAAAATTATCATGCACTACGTGTTTAATTGCAAAGAAGCTTCGGAGATCATTGTATAGGGTTGCGAAACTCAATTACATCGAAGACATTAGTTGCTTGGAAATAACAAACATTAAACAGCCCCACGGGAAGGAGGTTGTCCGCATGTGTGTATTGAATTGCCATTTGATATAGTGTGATTTTACGGTCAAATGTCCAACGGTATGGTCTTGTGTGATTCATGTGCCAGACGGTTTTATCTCAACCAAAATTAATGTAAACAAAAAAACTATACTCTAAAATCTGAAAGCTTCTGTGTATTTCAAAACCTGTTACCGAGCCCTCTTCAAAATGCAATAAGACACGACTTACCTAGCATTCGCATTGACGTTTCTGGGGAATTTAAGCTATCCATCCATTTATAAGATTATCAATCTGCTGTAACTTTGCGAGAGTCACTCGTTCACCGCACACACTACATACGCCGCTGCATGTTTGTTTGTGTCATTTGCCTCGTTTTGAGTTTCAAGATGGCGTACTCTGATAAAGGTCTGTTGCCACTTGCTAACGACTTGCAAACCTCTATAATGCTACGATTGATTGTTAGTAAAAACTGCCCCTTGAAATAATGCCTGGCTAAAATGATTGTTTAATTTTTGGTTACAGTTGTGTTCCAAAGAGTTTTGTCGCCAAGATTGACCCCGAGTGAACGATCACTGAGGTCACGGGTTTAATTGGAATTGTCAGCGTTGTTTTAATTCCGGCGCCCTTTTCATCGGCACTCGTTATCGCGTTGGTGCTAGGCCCCGTTAGCTTTTGTCTGCTTCTTGTTTCTCTGCACGTTGGTAGGGTCTGAGTGTTTTTTTTGTTTTTTTACGACTCGGCAAAAGAAAATTGGCGGGAAGATTTCCAGCGCGATTTAATGGGGGATTTGTGTCCACAAATTTGCGGCAATAAAAGTGTAATCAAGGAAACTTCGAAAAGACTGTCGGAAATGATCTTGAGATCTAGCGTGGTGTGCTGAATTTTTTTCCGTGATTTGACTGCGATCGCGAAATGAGCATATGCGAAAAGTATAAGAAAAACAAACATGCTAAAACAATATTCGTCACGGGAATAAGCTTGGTGTGCGACATCGGACATGCTTTTTATCTTTAAAATAAAGCATTTATGTTTATATATTTTTTCCCAATGCTACGCCGACAAAAAAAAGTGGTCCATGCACACAATCATCGTGCACTCAGAACGTGCCCCAGTTTTAGTTTACAGTCTATACGGGCACAACTTCATAAATTATGCTTATATTAACGTAGACTTAATAATAATAACATGTATAGTGCATCTTAAATGAGGGAATAAATGTGTGTTTGACCGGTTTTAAACATTATGTTTAAGACGGGTTGGAGTCTGGATGCCGATAATTAAAAAAAATCAAAGCTTATTTGTCGAAAAGTCAAACAATTCAAAAATTATAAATTTCCAACGATTTTGTTCAACAGCAATTTACTTCATATTTTCGAAACACCCCACTAGCTATGCTATATGGATATATAGATATTGGTGCGCGTTGCGCGTACTGTGTGGTGCGGCGCAGAACGCAGCTGTGACGATGTAGCGTGAATTTAGGACTATGAAATACTGACTCACTGTACTGGTAGTATTGCGCTTGCCTACAACGGTACTAGCATCGGATTTCATTGGAGTCCAAATTTCATTTGACTTTGGAAACGGGTTTAAGACCAGCCAGCCAGTCTTTATCAACCGTTTAAAACTAATATGAATGGGTAAACTGTCTTAGGTATTTATAAATAAGGTTTTATGGATGTTATCAAACATTGTCATGACTGTATATGTTTTATTACTATGATACCTGCTGTTCGTATTTGATTCTTTTCGTATAACTAACATGCCAGTCTATCATCAATATAAAAAAAAGTGTTCAGGCCATTATCCAAATTTGATCAAAACGACGCTAAAGCCTCACACCCCTGCAACACGATACATCCGGTGCGTCCCAACGATATTAAGAAATTTGATATTTATTGCGCTCGCTAATAGGGTCTTCAAGATGTGCAGGTGACTAGCCTGGGCCAGTCTGTCCCGTCGCTAGTGTTCCCCTGGGACCATTCGTTGGTGCCAAGTGCCAGGCTAGGTCTGTCACACTTGCCAAGTACCCTTCAGGTGTTCTCATTGTTAGTCTTTACTTCCAGACGTTTAATTTGTAATCAAAGTTGGACGAGTGCTTTAAGCGATAGGTGTCGCTCTTCGCATTATTTTTTATTAGCATTAGGAGAAAAAAACTGAACTTTTCCTTCGAATGTTCTCTTGGACGTCGAAGTTGATCAGTGACGAGGCTTAGATTGAGCGGGGTCGAAGTGACAGTCGGAAAGAGAGGTGACAATTTTGTCAATTTAAGCATCATATTGTTTGGGATAATTTGGCCTAATTGATAAACCATAGTTGGAACTGGGTGAGAAAATATGATCTTAGGACCGCAGGTATACATTTTATTTAGATTTGCCATTTTCTTTTATTTGCCTTTGTTTGTTTAATTTCTTACATCCAATTTTAAAAGAAATTAATCAGTACATAGTCACTATTTTTTCTAAGCTCGAACAGTAAATCACCTACAAGGAATGCTACCTAAAAAGCTCATTTTCCGCCAAACAAATCATCTTGTACATTAAAATTCATAACAAAATAGATAACAGGGAAAAAAAGTGCAACAATTTCGAATGAGGTCCCGTCTGAGTTGGGGCTCTTTACTGTGTTTTGAGCAAGGCGTAAGCTGACTAAACACTGGACCAAACAACATCAAATACCCGAGACACAATCCACGTCGCTGAGGAGACCTATTCTTATCGAGAAGGGCCATCTGTGTAAAGATTGACACGGGCCGCCCACTCATCATCAAACATTGAAATAAGTGCACATAACGCGGCCATTAGCAATGTTACACATCGTCAATTAGGGACCCGTTTTGACACGGGAAAAGTTCGATGTCCGGAATACGGATACATTTTCAAGCCGTCGCGACTGACTACACAAAAAGATTTGATGGTGTTTAATCGTATTTCATTACTACGGCGTGGTATGAAAGTCTGTTCTAAGTTCAAGTGTTACATTTCAAACAACGAATACATGAATCCAAAGTGATTAGATTTTGATCTTGCTGTTATATTTGTCCAGCCACTACTGACACATTTTGTTATGATTGGTATTAGTAGAAAGGTTCTTAGAAATCGTCAACAAACAGATTTCGTGCAACTAATTATGTGCATGCATAATTAGTAAACAAAAACGAACCCAGTGTAATCAACTCGAACAAAGCAAAAAAACAAAACACAACAAAATATCAAGGAGCAAAACTACCCAAAGGCAGCTAAAGCTTAAACAAAAAAAGAACAAAATGGACGAGTATGAGCAAACCCGAAAACGAACAATTGCAAAAGAGACAAATTCCCAATAAAATGTACACAAAGAGGGATAGTGCAACTATTGTCCACCATTCAAAACAAATTTGAACGCATCGTTGTTCTCCATTTCGCCTACTAGTGGATTTTCGCGGCTCTCATTCTCCATGGAACGAGAGTCTCCAAATTGAAATTCTTCACATATTCACATTTCATTTGAAAGAGCAGTGCCAAGACAACCTTAAAAGAACAGTTTTGCCTTTGAGACCATTTCTTTCCACAAGTCGTATGGCCTGAGTAGAAAAGGCAACTTAAACATCTTCGTGCCGTTCGCTCATTAGAGACAATTTCTCCGTACGACGTCCGCGACTGACCGGATCCGTCTATGACACTCCGGGTGATTCGCGTCTTGTCACCCGACGGCGCATTCGGAGACAGAGCCGATCCCCTAATGAATGCAATTTTCTTTAAGATTCCCAGTTGGGACGACTCGGTGTCAGGGCGGATCGGCCGTCGCTTGAGTGATCGCGCCCTGACTTCATTAGGGGTGTACATTTTGCTAGCAGGGCGGTAGCTTAAGCCTTAGTTATGGTACAGCACCCGATGTACTTGATGAAGGAGACACCAAAATGGTTACTCAGTTTTATGTGGTGTGGTGTAAATGCAAATGGCCAGTTCTGCGGTGTCAGACGTACTTGTAGACAGCTCAACAGTGTGCATAATAAAAGTTATAATCCTAAGAGTGGATTTAGTTCTGATAAAATGTATCAGTTAGTTACTGCAGTGATTTAAAAAAGAAATTATTCATCCAACTTTTTTTGCTGTCTTAGAAATCGGCTGAAAGCATGGTGTCGAACGTACTCAGACAAGTCGATATTTGCGTGTGTACTTATTAATTAATTTTCAACAGCTGATCTATTGAACATTGTTAGACATAAACTATATTTCACTGACATAAATGTAGCTACTACTAAGCTTCAAAAGTATCCATGTTACATTTTGTGGTATTTGGAGTTGACGTTTAAACGTTGACGTTTATAATGCCGTGGTATTGTCAAAACACAACCAGTATAGTATACGTTTAAGTATAAACTACTTTTCCCATGCAATAAATTAGACATGATCTACAGTTAAGAGTGAACGCGTTCAAATACCGGCTATTGCAAAACATGATGGTAAAAGCATTATTTGTAAATGAATAACTCGTAAGGGCCTACACCATGCGGTGAAAAAAGGTTTAGAGTCATCAGTCACCAATTGCTTTGTGTACAATCATAACAGCTCGACTTACATCAAGAAAAATAATCAAACATAAAAAGAAGTTGTGCACAGTAAATGCTTTGGAATTGAGCTTTACCGTTTGACATTCCACTTTTTCTTTAAAATGAGCAAAACGTTTGCCCTTAATGTACAAACGTGCCTTAATCGGTATTGTAGGTTTCAAGGTCTTAGCGTTGAAACTTGATTACTCCTTCCCTCTTGTAACGGTCTTGAAATGCTCTTAAAAAGACAACCGTAATCTAATCTGATGATCGGACGGAACAGAAACGTTCACATTGAATCAACTCTATCGGCTTTTAAGGATCAAAGCCCTTTTCAGCTCTGGCAGGAGCTTCTACGTGTCACTTGCTGGTCGGTCTGTCCGTCTGTCCCGAAAATAAACCAAAAGTGTGGTGTTCCATAATGTGCCATCGGCGTCGTAATTTACGGCGTCGCATTTTGAAGCTCTGCAGTATGGCAGGATCATTTTCATCGATTTCATGAAAGACTTTCATGCAAGACTTTTTGAAACACGGCCGGAGCTTGTTGTGCACTCGCACTTGCTTTCCCCATAAGTGGCTAACTTGGCAAAATGTTGTGGCGGTAGATGAGACTGCAGGACGTTCAAAATAAACAAAATGTTGACTGTCTTTGGATCGTTCTGTACGTTTTATCTGCATTTCTCCTTGTACCCTTATTTTTGGTAGACAGCTTATAACGTTTGCACTGTTTAGGAAGAATACGAATCCCACCTCGTCAAGACGTGTTTCGCTTTTCTTGATCGCCAGAGTATCCTTTAAAATCAGGACTCTGGATTTTAATGATCTTTCCCCATTTCCCAACGTCATTTCATCACCAAGGTATTTTCAGTGCTCTCCAAAAGCTACTCTGACAGAATTCGAACCCACGACCTCATACTTAGAAGAGACGTCGTCGTATAACATTTCTCACCACAAGTCATTGCTCGTTGTATCTCAAAAGCATATCGGCAATTTGGTTGTAAATTTTGTATCAATTAACCTTCTATAGTAGCGGTAAATGGCTGGAGGTTATGCCAACGACACTGAGATACTTATCCAACCTGCATCTCGGAAGGGCACTTTCTAGGACGCGTCAATATGTCAAGAGCAACCCCTATATACGACAACCTTACCCCTAGATAAAAACAGTTTTAAGACCTAAATCTTCTCAACGCATTGCAAACAAAAGGTTAACCGCATAACATTTCAACGTCAAGAGAGTTGGCCTCTCTGCTCGCAAAATAACCGCAGAGAGCTTTCGGGAGTCGGGGATTGTTTTTGAAGCAGAATTAACCGAACACTTTCGGGTGAAAGTCTTCGAACGGACGAGTAATTCACGCGAGAGGGAAATTATCAAATAATTCATCGATTGTAAAGTGACAGCCACTCTGAGGCGGTGGCTTCATTTTTATCGACGAAGCTTTCAGAGCTTTGGTGGGAAGAAAAGGAAAGTCATTTACTTCCCTGTAATTCATCCATTATGCAAATCCCTGTCGGACTAAAACAGGTGTTTTTTTCTAAGAGGATTACACATTTATTTGTTAGAGACACTTTAAATTGTGTCTTCTTAGGTTGACCATGACCACGTCGTGATTAAAAGGTTTAAACTTTAAGATAGGCAGTTTATAGCAAAGCTTCTAAGTCATTCAAGTTAGGTTATATAGCATTCCTATCTTGGCGATCTCTTTAAGATGCAATCCGGACTTAACCGGTAAAATAAAATAGCTATGCAGGTGAAGAGTTACGTGTCCCAACTGTTATCAGTAAACGAGCACTCTGTGGATTATCCGCTGGACACTGGACAGTGGTATGATATATTTCCTTACAAATAAATATTTGGCTGTTTAATTTGGTCAACAGTCTATATATGCGAAAGTTAAAAGCAAAGCGATTTGTTTAATCGATATGTTAAATGATATCGCTCCCCTATATGTTCCTGTCAACGCGCGCGGTCGAGGCGTCGCGCACACGCGTGATTTGCCAAGTCGAAATAGTTCACCAAGGCCCCGCGTGCTCGGAAACCGGTGACAGCAAAACGTCAGTGCCCCGTCCGATGGCGGAACGAACGCCCGTGCCCACCATGAAAGTTTAATCACGTCGAAAGTGCATATCAGCGGGGGTTTGTTTGAAGGATTCTGCTGGTCGAAATCAAAACGGGGACAGGACATTTAAAAAAAAAAAAAGCTTTAAGATGGTACACGGGGGAAAAGGAGGGATTGGGGCCGCGGGAGCGCGGTCGGATTGGCGGGGATTACGACTGAAGGCTGCGCTTTGCAAGGTGCTGAAAGTGGACTAGTGGCGGGAAATTATCATTGACTTGTGTTAACGGCGGGAAAAAGTCCGTACGCCAGACTGTAATATACTGTAGATAAGTCAAATTGTTTTCCGAATGTCTAAAGTTTTTTTTCAGGCTTTTGTTTTTCTGATGTTTGGTACTGGTGATAGAATTATCAGATTTAAAGAACAAAAATTATGATCTTGTATATTTCTGGATTTTAATTTTAATTAGTTTCACACGAAATCTCAAACACCATGCATAAAGGTCAGTGGCTCGTAGGATTGGTTTCCAGGAACTAAAACCTACCGGAAACAATCTTTCAAAAATTGTAAAGTAGGGTTGCCCTGGCAATTTCTTCCGTTAATTAGAAACGCGATCCGCCGAGACACGTACACCTGGCTTATCATAAGCATTAAACAATACTACCTACCCACGGTCACATAAAAACCTCAACATTGTTTCGGGGGAAATGTACGGTTGGTTTTACGCCCCTTCTATATTACACCTGTTCCGCCTGTAGGTCCAATGTTCTTGTCAGGTGCCATCTCATCTCTACATCTCCAATAGTGCCTTCCCCCCACACACATCCGCTGTCTCCGATAACTTCCCCATCATCCTTGTCGTACTTGTGGGTTGCAACCCGATCCGGCGACGGGAAAATTGTTTCATCAGAAGCTGTCATCCGAAGCAAGTGTTTCGAGCCGGCGGATCAGTTTTTTTTCTTTCTGATTTGCTCTTGAGCCGAGTAAGCCGAATTGAGACTTGGTCTGGGACACAATGAGCCGACGCAGTGTTTCGTGGGATTGAATACGATATGGCGTAGGCGTCGCCCTGTGGGCCGCCCCACGGGTATATGACGAGTTACCGATAAACTGTATCGACTCAACATTCTTCTTGCAGTTTTTCTGAATTTTTTTTTTGTCTTCGAAAATGGCCTTCCCGCATTCTAGGAAAAACTTAAGAATTATATCCGTGGATCAAAAAGAAGTACAAACTTTGCAGTGGTAATAAACCAGCCCCCCCCCCCCTTCACTTAATAAAACAAAACAAAAATCCGTAAAGTTTTACTGAACTGAAAAACGAACTGATTGGAGAATAAACCTCGAAGAATAATTCTTACTTCAACTCGGTTGTGGAGCACTTCCGACTTTCAGTCCCCTCCAAGCTTTTCTCCCTCAAATCTAGTTTAAAAAGTAAGCCAACATGACACCAAGCCTAACCATCGGCAAGGTTCGCCTGTATTTACAAAGCTGCAAAGTAAGAAGCCTTATATAAAAAAGCTATCCAACATTTGAAGCAACCTAAAACCTCTCAGCTGCCACAGAAATCCAACCCTGTCTTTTCTCCGCCTTTTATCGCAATAAAACAACGCGCCGAGTTATCAGGTCGTTGAGCCGCAGAATGTGGGACGATAATATTAGTTTTCACCGCCCTCGTATAGGCTGGAACGGGAAAAAAACCTCGAGAGCGAACTGCAGCTGCGGCGAACGTTAAGCGCCGAATACTCAACCTCGTTATTTCCCGATTGCAAGAACGTAAGGCGGGGATAATTCGATCACCTTGACAGTTCTTAGACGTTCAACAAAGCTTCAGATTTCAAAGCTTCTAATCTGGACACTTGTTGTAGGAAACATCAGATTGGATTAATGTATCCATAAAACTATTTTTTATTACGTTGGGTTCGATTGGTAATCGAAATACAATACCTTAACCGATTAAAGGTACAAATGAAATGTCTAATGCCTGCACGTGGAAAGTTTCCATAATTATGCTTGTGTGCTTGACAATTCATTTTCCGCGATCTTTCAGAAGAAAACAGCGTGATCGGGCTTATATCTGTTCTGCGCATGCGTAGGCACACGACTGGGTTGTTTGCTGCCACCAAGAGATCAAATATGGCTACTTCAAAAAAAAAAAAAAGTGCTCTGAGCACTCACAATATTACAGGCCACCGAAGTGGACCAAAAGTGATTATAAATAGACATCTGTAAAATGTATACGTTTAATGAAAAACGTCGTACGAGCCAAATGGCCCTCAGGATATCTTCATAAATAATATTCTGAAATTTTTATAATCTACCGAACTAACACAATTTAGGAATGTTGCCAGGCTAATGGCGTTTTCATCGCTCGTGTTTCCTGCGCTGGTTAATAATTTCTGCTGGTATCAACAACCCCATCAGCAAAGCAAAGCACGCGTGTTGTTTGGAAATCGTACTGACATTCTGCGCTCGATTATATGAATAGAGGCAATACTCCAAGCGCAATCCGATATTGATATCATACAATGAAAATGAAACTATTAATCCTTCTGAAGTAATGAATTGACAACATTAAAGGTAGAGTACATTTTTTGTCGTTTGTACATTTTTTTTTTCTTTTGAAGCAACGAGTGACAAAGTGCCTTGCCTGGTTGGACTCGAACCCACAACCTGCAGAATTACCTGCAGACCTCGAATTCAGTGCTCCAGACCACGAGGCCACGGCGCTAAAATACAGACAGATAATAATACAGACAGAGCAAACTGAAAAGAGAAGATGTTGACTGGCTCATTCCCACAAGAGATCAAAAATTTATCGAATTTGCGCACAGAAATACCGCCATTGCGAAGAAAAATTATCAAATTTGGACTCGGGGTTCTGGCATCCCATTGAGTCAGTCAATGAAATTCATCTTATGCCCTTCAAGCAGACACAATTATGACGGACGGGCGTGGAATTATTAAAAGGTCACTTTAATCTCTATTTTTTTTTCTCCCATTCTTCATATTTTGTGTAACAGAAAAACAACTTTTGAATTCCCCCAATTTTATTGAAAGGCCAAACGTGTCCTCCTGTCTCAGTCGACGAATTTGGAGAAGAGAGCTCATTGTTTACGCGGTGGCGTCCAGCGCATCGCATTGGCCTTGGCTCTGCCGGCGTTCCATTTCCCCTTGTCCGAAACTCGTACGATTGTGTTTCAATTTCTGTTTCTGGCAAGATTAAAATGCAATTTGAGAGTCGACATACAAAAGGTTTCTTTGATGTGACTGGGGGAGATGTATTTATATATCTGAACAAATTTGTGTCAACCTCAAAACTCGCCTGGCGAGACACTGTTTTATTGCATCACAGTAGCTCTTCGTTTTTTTAACTACATGGTGAAATTTCATGTGTTTTTTTTTCAAGTCAGTGATCAAACGAAATCATAGTTTGCATGTTTTTTCTTTGCAATTTCATTTTCCTTGCACGCATTTGGGCTTTACAGTGATCCTAAATGTTAAATTTGAACACATAAACGCCCATGAATTTAGGTGCATTTTATAATGGCTATCGTATTTTTTTCTAGGTAGGACTTAACCATTCTGCGACACCTTACTAAACCTTAAATTACTAGTTACCACTGATTTTCGTAAAAACAGTCCATCTCAAATCGTTTGGTGCTAATTTCTGGCTTTCATTCAGCTTAAGGGGTACAGTAGGCCTAGAGTAACAATATTGACGTTTTATAAGTTTTGACTCTCTTATTTCAAATGGAATCTCAAAAAGCAAACCGCCATTATACCTCTTTAAAAGGAAAAAAAACCTGTTTTGAATTCAAGGACGGTTATTGTGGCGTCGCCGTCTGCAGACCGAGGGATCGCCGGGATTAGGAAATCCCCAGGCCCTGGCTTCGATAAAAATCTCTGAGCAAAAGAAAACAGCAAATAAGTGATCGGAATCAGCGATCCGTGCCTCGCAGATCCCAGACAGTTCGTGTCAGGAATTCTGGACGAGGGCTGTGTTCGATCGCCAATATTTTTCCCCCTCTGCCCTTTTCTTTCAGCACGATTAATTTTTGGCAATCATACATTTTAGCTCTGGCCCCGGAGGAAGATCGTCCAAAAGCACTGATTTTAGATTCTCCAAATCGGGTTAAAGTGTGCAGACCTTCACGAGGTAATGGACGATCGGTCAAGAAAAAATGAATATACAAACCACGAGGGGTGCATACCTATTTTCCCCTATACCTATGTTCCCCAACATATTGGGAACATGGGTAGACCCCACCACAAAGTCATAATTGACGAAATTAAACACCTCTAATTTCAACTTTCCAATAGAGCCGTTAAAGTCTTGTTTTTGAGGTCCGGTTTTGAAAACAAAACAATATTGATTGCAAATCGAACATCAAAACTAACCGGTTTATTTTAAAGATGTAAATAGCTATGTTTTCCAGGAACTTCAGATGCATTATCATTTTATTTCATTGCGGCGAGAAATACTTGAAAGAGAAGAAGAGCAGCGGAAGTTAAATCAATGTTCATTGATCTGTACTCTATCAAAAGAACTTCTCATTCAAGATGTTCACAGAATTCCGCTCCCTCGAGAACTTGTAGCTGTGTTACCCATTCAGAAAACATGTGCCAGTGGCCAGTAACCCATTCAGATTTTGATGTAATACTTGGACTGCTGTTATAAATTCTGCTATGACAAGAGTTCAATCAATACGCTTCCTGAAAACACTTCCTGAAAACATCTAGCCTATCATGTAAACATAATCTTTCATGAAATTAGATTACGAAGAATTCCAGTCCCTTGACAATCCAAGCCTTCCTTATATAATTATCATAATGACATAATTAGAGGGCTGAAATTAGAAATATGTCATCAACAAAACAATACAAGCTAAGCTCATTGGTTTTTTTTGTTTACCTTTTTGTTCCTAGAAATAGGATTCAATCTTGTCCTGGCTGAGAATAACTGCAGCGGACAAATGGAGGTAAATTAGAGTCGACTCTGCGTCATGGTCCAATCTGATATTGGTGGAAATACGCTACGAGAAGTCTCCTCCACACGAGCCAAGATATCTGTTATTGGATTTTCTCCCTGAAAGGTAACATTTATTTCGAAGAAAATCGGCTCTTGGGACGCTTGTAACATCACGTGACCAAGTGGAGGTGAGTCCATTTTCTCAAATCGGTCTTAGTGTTTTATAACTTGCAGCATGATTCTTTGACAACTGTGCGACAGCGTTGTTTTTGTTTGTAGAAATATTATTCTACCAATTTCTGACATTGTACAAACATTCTAGAACATAACCGATGGGTGGCTTTTTGGACAACCTGTGGCTGTGACATCGTTAGTTGATTGGAACATATTTTTTTTAGAGTCAAGTCATGAATTCTGGTATCAGGCTATCTGTGGGCCTACTAAGCACAGAAAATTGCTCGATACACAAAAAGCACTTGCTTAACAAAAACTGATTACCAGCTAAAATATCATGTAATTTACATTGCTTGTGACTGGTGCACAGCTGATTTTTGCTCAGCAAAAAAAAAACTGCCAGGCGATATATTCTGCTCAGTAGCCTCACGATATTGACGTTGAATGATAGCAGACAGTGATTTGATACATTGTAATCATTCAGTCATTAGACTGGCGAGCAGCAAGATCAAAGGCATCTACAGATTGTTTGAGATCATTCTTGAAAGGCCCGTTCTGCTCGTCATGGTATCAGCACGTGCAGCGTCACCCGAAACGCATATAACGTGCTTGCAGTTATCCTGTCAAGACGAAACTCGGTCAAGTTGAATGCCTCTTAAAGTCAGGCTGTATCATACCAAACCCCGAAAAAGGTCCTCTATAACGGAAACGGATCTGGGCCAGAGTAGACCTGAATAGCAAGCGAGTTTAAGCGACATGACGATTCCAAATATTAAAGACATTCAGACCTTTCTATTTTTGTTGCCAGGAACGTATATTCACTCGGTTCTTTCTCCAGGATTCGGAGATATTGATCGTGAATTTGGTAAGATTGTCGGTCGTTGGAGAGAGTTGTTTTTCCTATAGGTAAAATATTCCACGCGTTTGATTCTTTGCTGGCTCCGCGTGGCATTTGGTCACTGAACCGGTATCCGCTCAAGAAAAAAGTCAGAGGTACATGTTTTTCCTTTGTTTTCACTAGAGTCCCAGCGGTGAATATCCATACTTCCTCAACATGAATAATTATGATCGATCAATTTCATCGAGTATGATTTTTTTTTCTCTCGAGGGTTCGCAGTATTATGTTTCACTGCCGATTGAATCAAAATCGGAGACTTCAAGAAGCCTCGTTTTGAAATCTTTCGATTTAGAAATATTGATTTTGAGATATTTTGAGAGTGTTTTTCTTTTCGACATTTGCTGTTTTTTGCCGTGTTTTTCTTCTTGTCGCCATCGCTTTTTGGCAATACAGAAATATATGAGCTGTTTTGCCAAACAAAGGTACGTCATTTGAAGCAATTCATGTTTATGTTCGTTTTCTTTACTTCCTGTGATGATGGCTATTTTGTCATGATATTCAGAACTAAATTTTGAATGATTTCCTCGAGTTTATTTTATATAGGCCTATGCATTTATTCAGTCCATTTCTATACACAGGGTATGCCAATACAGTTTAAAACGTGTTTCCATTGCGCCCTGCATGCATAACAAATTATAAACTAATGTTAAGTAAAGCTAAACTCATAAGGAAAAGTACATTGGTGAGACATACGACGAACATTAATATTTACAAATACAAGTACATGTATCTCAGAAATATTAAGGAACAGCTATATACATTGTACATTTTAAACATTCAACTATAAGGCATGAAATACTGATCACGGGAAGGGCCAACACCCCACAAAAACCCTTTTGGGAAAAAAACACGTTTAAATTCCCGATCCGGCTCCTAATCAATACCATGGCAACCAAGTATATAACTCCGCAGATCAGCGCATTTTGAACTAAATATCACTAACTGATGGCTTTGCATAGTTCTGATTTGAATATACCTAAGGAATCTCTAGTTCTGAGTTGATCATGCAAATTATTCCATATAATTATTCGCACCACGGTTGATATTTTGATATTTTGTTCCAATTTGTTCCGGTTGATATTTTGTTCCAATTGTGTCGTGTGGTGGAAAGATCCTTTTTTTTTTGGCTCAGAATTCTAGTGTAAGATTTAAGTCTACCACGCTCCTATAAGCCTCACTATCCCCATCGGATCATAGGTCCTGTCCTCGAGCAGTATACTTTACAATTAATTGCGCCTCCCTATCAATTAATCAAATTGTACTCGCGACGGCAGTGTTAGCTTTGTGTTGATTCCCGCCTACGCTTCCAAATCCAGAAAGCAAATTGAAGCCACAGTTGTCTTTAGGATGATTTATGTGTTCGCCGAGTGGGAAATGATAACTAACGTGTTTAGCGCGGTGTTGATGACTATGTGAGTGGATTATCAATCAATATATAATGCCATTTTACTAGAGGTTTAAAGGGCCCATGTAATGTAATTTTTTTCAATGCAGTCCCTGTGAATGGACCTTACCTTATTTTCAATTTTCGTTTTGTCGTTTTTAGGGGCATTTTGGTGCTTTTTATTTTGTTTCTATGCTAATGATATTTGCATATTCGTGAGCAAAGGTGTCATGTCAGTTCAGGCAGAAACCTCAATGTTAAAGTTATTTCAGCACAAACATTTGCCAGAATTTAGGATAGTTTGCTGTCGTAAATGTGTTTTCTTTGGTGATTTTTATTGTTGTTGAAGTACATGAGAGTAGGCCAATGAGCAACATTTTCTCAAAAATGTTTTTAATGAGCAAATTTGGGTTCACAGTTTTAACAGAAAAACCATCAACTGACCAGTGCTTTCCCGAAATGACGTCACAGTTCACAGCTACAGCTACACTGCCCTCATTTGTCAGGAAAAGCACGAGAAATTTTAAATGTTTAAGGAGGTGCACTTTTCAAAAATAAACTTAACCAAAAGGGATGTAAAATAGCTTTCACACATTTAAGAGGAGTAGAAAGTGCACTTTTAAAAGGATTAGCAAGCTGCACAAAGTATGTTCCCAAGTAAACTTCATGTCGTGGGTCCTTTCATTTGACATCTATTATCTTTGTGTGTGAGAAGTTGCTATCGTCCTTTGTGTCATACTGCTGTCGTGGTGCGACACTGTTCTATGTCATTGTCGTTGGTAAGAGGCCATTATTTGGGTTGTCTCAGGTATATAGTCGTAGTAATGCCATATCATATCAGTCGCTGTCACCGTCATTGATGTCATTTGTGTCGTGGTCGATATCAATGCCATCGTTGTCATTTATGCGTTATTTTACCTCAGCCTTCACCTTTGCTTCCCGATCAGCCTCCTCATGACCGCCCCGAGCATTTGCTTAACCTGACCTTATTTTGAAGCCACGGCAGATATTATTCCTCTACCGCGTGGGCAGAGAAGGTCAGAAATGATAGCAGTTATTGAAAAATCAAAGTCCTGCCAGATACAAGTCATAACATATCTTGTGTTGTAGCCTGCATGGGATGTTTACCACGAGCAAAGTTTATCGATCAGGGTACGTGGCCGCGGATTCGGTTCACGGAAATCGAAAGTGCAGTTTTAATTGACGCATTTCTGTACCGCCCGTTTTCCATTTTCAATTCTAGGGACTCTGTTTATTTTCACAAGGTCTGCACGCGCCCGCGCCATTACGCCGAGATGTTTTCACAGACCTTCCTCCGAAAATAATTAACATTGGAATGAATATAAATACTCAGGTAAAGGTTTTAGAAGAGGGGAAGATGAAATCGATGGGAATGCTGAGGCATTGGCGACAGGTAAAACTGATTGTGTATCTAATCTGGCCGATTGGTTTTAGATTATCTGGATATTTACGTAACTGCCTTGGACAATTTGCCCAAAGGATTGATTTTTTTGGCGAAACGGTATACCCAAATGATATTGGTTCGCTTGGGACATGGTAAACGATTTTGTTTAGTTACAGTGAGACGAAATTAACAAAACTAATATACCAACGCTGACACATTTTGCTTGAGGGCGCTAGACAGCTTTCGTCATGGTGAAACCACAGACATATAAACACATGTCTGTGGGTGAAACCATCTTACCAATGAACAATAGAGGGCGCTTTCTAGCGGCCTTTTGGTCCACCAAGCATGTGACGCGGTAAGTAAGAATCATACGGACAGTAGGGGCGCACTTTTATACACCTGGGATTCGGAAAAAAATTGGAAATGGGTATGAGCAAAAATGACTCCCTCTGTCGTTGGCTTCTTCTAAAGTCAAAATTCCCAGGGGAGTGTTCGCCTAGGTAAAATAGCGCCCTCTATGGTCTCCATACTCTTTGGAGTTAAAAGCTTCGCTGGCCTGCGCCGACGGTTGCTTTCAACCAAATAAGTGAGAAAAAATAATGAGCAATCCGGCGCTGGTTGCAAATGAGAAAGGAGTAGAGCTAAGAGCAATCAAGCACACACGATAAGTCTACAGAAAGCAAGCAAGCGCACAGCAATTAACGGCCAAATAAACAGATCGTGTTATTTTTTCATTTTCCGCAGGCCGTCCTCTATTTCTTTATTATACCTCTCGGTGTCTACCGTACACGCGTGAACTGACGAGACACTGATAACTAGGAGAAGAAAACATGTGGTCTTTTTTGCACGACCTATTAAGCAAAAAGCTCACCATATGCCCATCGCACGTCATCGGCTACAGTTTCCAATCCAGTGAATCTAAACAATTTCATAATTAAGATGTAAATATGTTATCCCAAGAATAATAACACACAGGGCGCGGTTTCTTGGCGCGTGCTTTTATGCATTTGCAATGAGCCGCGGACGTACCGAAGTAAACACGCGCGTGTGTGAAAGATGTTCGCAACGTCAAACCGCGTATTAATTGATGAGTCTGGCTACCGCCTCGTCAGAGGCACATTACCATTACAGACTTCCCTCAGGCAACGACCCTTTCAAGCCTGCCTGGTCGGGAATTTTAATTGGTTGGAATTCCAGTTCGACCTACGAAATTGCAGACCCGAATCCCTTCATCCCCTGGCATCTTATTCCCTGCTTGGTAACGCTTTGACTTATTTATGATTTCAGCTACGGCACCATAAAACTGTTAAAAGGTAATGAATTTACGCGGAAGAGTAAGGGTAAATGCGGTTAGTTTGGGTTGCAACCGACTATTTTCAGTATATCTCAACCTCGGCACAGTCATTTATTCTCGCTAGACGTTTATATTGGAAGGAAACATAGATAAGTTAGGCCGAATTTTGCACCAATATGCACATTATAGCCACTGTGATCAACGTCAAGGCGTTTTTGTTAACTGGGATGTCACATGTATTCGCGACTTCTCTTCTTTTTTTTTAATCCAAAGACTTTTATGTAGTAGACGTACCATGCACTGGATCAGGCTTTGTGTTACCTTTGAAAGTTGCAACGACCTTTCCGGTCCAATATCCAATCACTATGATATAGAGTGAGGACACCTTGAACAACACAGCTTGTCTTGGAGCAACAGACATAATAGTATCCCATTTTGAAATTACCTGTTATTACGAGAATTGTATTGCCCCATGTCCATGAAAGCACAAAGGATATTGTGTTTCATTTCTAATAAGAAGAACTCAATAATACGTGTTCGAGGTTGTTTTTCCCTAAAGTAGCCTGACAGCACATTAAAGGAATTGGATGCTGGCGGGCGCTTAGATATTGCGTCTTAAGTAACCACTAATTACATCTATCGTCTTGTCATTGGAGACTTTTTCGGACTAGCAGAATACAAGTGTTCATTACAAACAAATTACCGCAAGCACTCAAATCCTATCACCCGCTGTCTAGACTCATGACATGACTACGTGTATCTCAGGAAATAACTGACCATGTCCATGAAACATTCGTCCTATTCGTTGCAGCTAGAACGTGACATTTAGTCCATTTCTCCTGCCACCTTTGAAAATAGAGTCTTCATACACGATGCGATGCGACTGCGATACACAACATGGAATGAGATTTGGCAGTTTGCGGTGTAAGCGAATATGAAGAATCAAAAAGAAAATAAAAAGAAAAATGGAAGAAACAAAACGAGTACAAAAACAAAAGGTGTTCCACCATTTTCCAAGATGTTATATTAGAACCGCAAACATGCTACGTCATTAAAAACGATATCTGCTACGATCATGAATGAGAAATGACAAGTGAATGGCAAATAGATGGTACAGATGAATCTATATTTCCCACCGTGGTTGAACACTTAACCTTTTAAACATCCATCGGCAGGACGAATGAAGTGCGTGCATACCAAGCCACAGCGCACATTAAATGAGATCCTAAAATGTGTGATCTACACATCAATAACAAGACCATTCATCATTTGAAACTCGTTATCCTACTGCGGGATTACCGAGAATACTCAGAAAGTCCTCGATGGAACTGGCAAATACAAAACAGATGTACAAACATGTAATTTTACATACCGGTGCAGTTTTGGGGGAAAAAAATCAGATATGCATGAAAGTCGTGCGATCTGCGGACGCAGTGTGTAAAATTGGCAGATTTTTAATTAAGATTTTACTAAGAAGTCGTACAATGATTTTTTTTTTAAAATCTACTTATTATTAGATGGTTCTTTGGACAGTAGCCACACATGTGATGTTTGGGGTGTTCGTTGCATGGTATGAAATATTTCGTGAATTGTGAAATTACTTGAAACCTCATATTCTCCTTTGTTGTTCCCGGCTCCTGCAACACGGAACAATGTGTTTTAGTTAATTGTAAACCTTTGCCTCTCAGCTGTAGCATTATTTTTTCATTCTCAAATTTGTCAGAATTCATTAAACCAAAGCCGAGTCTTTTTTTTATTTTTGGTGCCCGCAAGCTTCGAAAATAACATATTACCAACCAGTGGGATATATTACATTCACGTGATGCTATTTCATCCCAAATCATATCCGATAACCATCAGGCACGCACTAAAACCATTTAGCTTATCAAAATTAAAGAGCAAATAACGACCACAACAGGAGGTACATTTCCAGGCATATTACGAGCAATTTGAGGCACTTAGCTGACGGCAGGCTGAAGGAGAAAAATTCCAGACGAATTCCCCCAAGGGCGCAGGGGGTTTTATTGGGAAATATCAAAATTGCGGTAGTGCACGTTTTGCACTCCACCGGGTTCCGGGGGGGGGGGGGCGGGAGTGCGGGGCATGTGATACGTCCGATCGATTCTATGCCTAAAACCAATCCCGTGTCTTCCCTCACCTGTTACAACACAGGGAAAAATACCTCAATCGTCGATGGCTGTTTCATGGCTAGGCGTCGATCGCTTTGATTCCCTCCAAACTGCATGTATGAAATAATCATCTTATTATTTTGTTTGTCTGCTTGTGCGTTTGTTGAAATTCATCGCGTACCAAGATCTCGAAAAGTGCGCCGGGTACTATTTGTATTTCTAATTGAAATACCAGTGGGCACATTTTAAGTCTTCCTTTATCAATTGGCCATTTTGGAGCAAACAAGGCTAAGAAAATGGTCCGTGAACTTTGAAAATGTAATTATGATCTCGAAAAATGTACATCTTGTACTATTTGTTTTTCTTATTGAACGAGTTGTGAGTTTATTTAAGTCTCCCCAGCCGGTTTCTGAGTAAACAAGGTGAAGAAAAATGATCCGCGTGAACGTTTGATGTTGTGTTTTTAGCTTGAATAAATAAACCCTTTCCTTGATTAATTTCAGTTGATGTGATCGATCATCGATGTAATGACGCCATAAAGACTCATCTGAATTGCCCTTGTGCGCGCACAATTTAACGTGATCAGGTATATTTAAAAAACACACACCTGGGTCCACACTGAGATTAGCCAATAATCCTCTGCAAATGAGATTTAAAAACACAAAAAATGAATAATTTCGTAACGTCCTACCTAACGTTGGTAATTAATGACCAACTGTCTAGGTCTTTTCAAGCTATTGTGCGAATTCTTTCCAATTGTGTGAAATTTTTCTTCTCGAAATAACAAACAATATTAAGGCACGTTCGTACCAATTATAGAGTACAATATCGTTGACCATCATTTTGCCACCAAGCTTTTACAAATACAGTGTTGGTGTAGGAGCAACGGCCTTTCGGTGAAAAACAAGGAATAATATTGTACACCGGCCGTCTTTTATGACCGCTTTGCGAATGAAAGAGACAGAACTGGCGGCAGCCAACTGTCGTTCGATAACGGTCCTGAACTGAACTTCAAATATCGGAGTTCCGAACATCAAGCAACCGGCTCCAATTACATCTGGACGCGACTCTCTTACGCCCTGGGCCTCCCCACTCCAGCAGACGAGACGTGAATCCTCAATGTCTCCTTGGATTTTCCCTTCGCTTTGAACTGAATATTAGAAACATGAAGACGTAATGGACGGTTTGAGGTTAGGCCGATCGACGGCTTAGAATATTAATACAGGACTTGGATACATGGAAAGCTAAACACGGAAGGGTTTGTGTGCGCTTTCCTGTATTTATTTAAATTCCTGTGGGTTTTTTTCTTGGAAAATCTGAACATTTTAAAGCTCAATATTCGACCACCGCCAAATGTTACCTTGAATTTTACGTTTGCTGCGACTGTGCTCTGTGGTATCAAATCACACGAGTGTCTTATTGCGCTAAGAAAACAGGACAAATATTTAATGTCAAGTTTAGCAAACATGTCTGCTGCTTTCGGGATTTATACAAACGGAATGAAATTGTTCCAGACATTCTCAATTACTTCATTGTTGAAATGAAGTTTAATTTGTCGTCCGCAGACGTCATGACAAAATTGCAATCAATTTAATTGCAGTCGACATTATATCGCGTACGTAGACAGGTCCATTTTTTGCATAGGGTGGGCAAGGCTGAAACAATCCCTCAAACCAAGCGTCATTTATGTTGATTGTGGCTACTTATCTCCCTCAAAAAAGTGATATAATGGAACACGCTTTAAAATGAAATCAACAGAGTTTAGCCCCAACTGTCTCTAAGTATGACGTCATTTTATTGAATGAATGCATTTTGTTATCTGAATGTAACATGCGTACAAAATACATGGAATATTCCATTATTAAAAAGTTAATCACGTAAAGCACAGGAATACCATATCCACATGTACCACTTTCAAGTCGGCAACAAAAATTGTGCTGTAAAACTTCATGTAGAGGTTTTACTCTTGGGAAAGGGTTGGAAGATTATCAGTTTGGTCCTCGGAATTAGGTTCCAAGAAATGCAAGCGGGAAAGGTCGGGGTTATCCCGCCGGGACCCGGCGACGCGTAACTCTAGCCCTGCAGGTATCATCTTCTGATTGGCAGGTGTTACTGTACCGGATTTCCCGCCAAAAGTAATCTTCTTAAACCGATCAAAAGACTTATATCATATCACAGAGCTGCTCAAAAACACAGACTTGCTCAACACAGACCGTTATTTGTCAAGCAAAAACAATTACCAGCAAACATTGCATGCAAAAAAATACCTGCAATGCTGCTAACTGGTACTCCGGTTAATTCGGCCTAGCACAAAAATTTGCTGAGCAGTATTTTCTGCAATACAAACCCTATCAAATTGGCCACAGTTATTATAAATATTACTGCAAGTGAAATTGTGTCAAGAAGCTTGCTTAACTGCATTGCCATTTATGCTAAGGCAATAATGGTTTGAAAGTTGGAGCATCAATCTTCTGGCATTTGAAACGCTTGGTGGCAGCAGACAGCTTTCTCTTGTTCCATCGGTCACGTTATACTGAGCAATCTGAGCATACTTACGCAGGAGGTTTGCTTATAAGTATTCGCAAAAGGACTGTCATATCTGCTGTAACATAAACGTTAAAGGGCGCATGCAATGTAATTTTTTAATGCAAAACTTGAAAATACACCTTTGTATCTCATCTAACCCTCTTTTCAATTTTCGTTTTGCTTTTTTAAACGGTATTTTGGAAACTTTTTGGTGACAATGTGGTAATGCGAATTTCCATATTCATGAGCAAAACTGTGATGTTATTCCGGGCTGAAACCTCAATGTTAGAGCTATTTCAGCATAACAAGCTGCTAGAATATATTTTGCTGCAGTCGTCACTGTTATTTTCTTTGATGATTCGTTGTTGTGTCAGTACATGGCAATAATTCCAATGAGCAAACCTTTCACACAAATGTTTTCAATGAGAACAGTTTTTAACAATTTGAACAGAAAACCCCTGTTACTGAATAGTGTCTTCCTGAAGTGACACCACAGCAACAGCGCCCTCAGTTTTCATGAAAAGCACGAAATTTTTAAATATTTAAAGAAGTGCACTCTTCGATAAAATTAATCATAAAGGGATATAAAATAGTTTTCATACATTTACGAGGAGTAGAAAGTTGCACAAATATGTTCCTGTAATCAGAGAATACGTATATTATTATTAGTCGGGCGTTTTAAAAGGTACTTGCTCTGGCCTGATATTTGTATGAAAGGAAAAAAGCCTTTCCGCCTTTTTTTTGTAGATATGCATTCATTGTTTCCCGGTCTCTAACGAAAGGGCAACAAAAACACCTGATTACTCATTGTTGCACATGGCATTAATTTAACTTCGAGTGTTTCGAATATTCTAGTTGCAATTTAGGCCTACATAAGCAATTCCTTGCTCTTGCTCATACTTTAATCAAACAAAATCTGTTCTTGCATCCTGCAACGTGCTCCTAAATTTAAACGAGGGAGAACGATAGATGCCTCTTGTCACCCAGGTGTCGTCAACCCAAAATGCCTCAATCTGTTCCTCTACGGCGAAATCCTCCTGGGATGTGTGGACTGTGACATTCAGCTCACGTATAGGACTCCCCAGCAGCATCCTGTCTGGGGATCTCCACCTTGAGTGGAGTGGGTGGTGCGCAACTGGAGCGCAACAGATGAAAAATCGATTCTCCAGGGAACCGTACGGTTAAAAAAAAAATCTGCCTGGACGGTAAAACTGTTTGCGTGTTTTGCCATCGATTCGCGATGCGATATGAGCTCTGTAGCTCTCAGAGTGAATCTGATATTCATTTTCCACATTGTCAGTAATGGTTCGTATCAGACATGTCGCAGTTCGTCAACTGCATGAAATGTTTCGAGCAGTTCACGCAACGATGGTCGTTTCGCAGTTTCCTTCTTTTGAGATGTTCTGCGAATTGTCTCGAGGGCACAGTCCCAGGTTATCGTGGCATTTAAGACTCATGTTAAATGGAGCAATCAAGTGCAACTTGTTTTTTTCAATAGAGATTGTCACTTTAACTGTTTTAACAGGGCCGAAACATACCACGTGACGTCTCGTCCCTTATCCTATTGAGTTATAATGGTAATTTTTTTGTTTGTTTTAGGTTGTAGAGCTGTTTAAGGTTAATGTATAAACGAAAACTGAGAAAACACTATTATAGGGCAATGTTATTTACCTACATTTGATTCTGGTAAAAGTGATCACCTGTTGGTAATAATTTGCCGAAGAGTGAAGCCAGTGTTTATGTGGCCATCATTGAGCAAAATATCAACCCATTTTGCCCACTTTTTTTGAGTGTACATAACTTTTGTTGTACCAGTAACATATCTTTTTTGTTGTTCACGCAGGGTGTCTAAACAAAAAAACGAACTCTCAAACTGTCCTCTTTTTCACAGCTTAACAAACTATCGCATAATTATCTATACATATTTAGAGAGTAAAGTCCATTAGCTTTTCAATGACAAAAACGTCTTTCCAATCGGGTAAATGTTTTTTTTTTTGTTATAACCAATTCGAAATAAATGCCGATTTTTCAATCTGTTCAACGGTCTCAATTGTCATTAATTTGTTAAGAATGAAATGGATTTTGGGTGCGTGTAGTTTTACTTTCTTTAATGTTCTCATCTTTCTTTCATTGTATTATTCCTTGTTTATCCTTTGCAACATTGGTCATTTATCCTTTTGAAAGTAATGGTAGTCCTAAAAAATAACCGTTTGGTTAGCTTCTTAGATGTTTACTTTGCTGCTCTGTCTCTGCCCTCTACTTGGTAACCTTTTTCACAAATGTAAGTTTCGGTCCGGGCTCATATTGCGGCAGTCAAAATATCAGTCGCTGTGGACAAAATGAAAACGCGGCACCGGTACTTGAGTTCAATTGGCCGTAACTCAGCAAATATTTACCCGATTGGAAAGATATTTTCGTTATTGAAAAGCTGATGGACTATACTGTCTAAATATGTAAAGATATTTGCGATACTTTTTTTTAAAAGCTGTGAAAAAGAGGATGCTTTTATGGTTGTTGTTTTTAAACACCCCTGTATGTTCTGTTTTCTCTATCACTGTCCCCGAGTTTGTGCTTGTTTTTGACAAATCCGGAATGCACCCCTCTAATGCATCCATTCACCCCCTCCCTTGATCAAATTGATAACTCCAATATACGCTACGTCAACCGTGATATAGGCCCTACCGAACGCTTGCGTCAGACATGCGGGTCTAACGCCAATTGGCAAATCGACTTGTTCACGCCGACTGGGGAAACTGTTGCCGCCTGTTAAAAGCCCAGGCGGGCAGGTAATTCAGGCGTTAAGCTCGGGCGCTCAGGTGCAAATCGTGTCAGTGGAAAAGACGGAAACGCTCTCACCTTTCCAGTTACGGCTTTTAAAGGTCAGCGGAGTCGGGTGTGTAATGTCGTTACGTACGAACAAGTGGTTTGGTTTGGCTCGTCCTACATGAAACGGTAGTGCACACTGACAAAAAGGTGTTTTCCTTTGGCATGTTATTGTACCTGCAATACGCCTAACTCCATGCAATGACCATATTCGTAGCTACATATCAATACTCGTACTTCTCAGAATACATTTAACTAGATGGAAGTTCTTTCCTTCATCTACACCTGCATTGGTCCGTTCCCTCATGAATCCCTCGTGGTCTGTCCTGCCCTATTGAATATGTCCTCTGTTAGACCTTCCACTCCATCCTCTGTGATCTTCGCCTACACTGGTGTGCCCCCGCCCCAATTAATTCCTTTTGTGTGTGTCCTCCCAACCCATGCTTGTGAGTCCCCACATGTTTGTGTCTTGTACCTTTGTCATTTTGCCTCTGAAGAAGAACTTGTTAAGTTCGCTTCCTCAGGCCGCGTTAATTTTGTAGATGGAATTTGAAGTTTTTGCATGAAGTAGAAACTACAGGGAAAGGCGTTGCATTTTCCCCTGTAAAATGACTATGTTCAACAAGAGAAGTAGTTCGGAGAATTTGGGCTGTCCATTAGACATTTCGGTCTGCAGGCATGCTCTTCTCTGATCTCAATGTTATATTTTTTTCTGGTGATTTTTATTTTAAGATCACACTGATTTAGGCGTCCAGCTGTCACCCTTGGTTTTCTAGCCTTCTACTTTCAGAGACAGTCAATCCACGATCATATTGTATCATCAAGAATCTCTCCCGGCTGATTTTAATATTTCGCAGAATCACAGATCGACTATACAACAACACTTCATTCCTACATTGATCCATTAAGTGTTCGTGTCATCGCGGTAAATACTGATTTTTTTCCTCCTCAAGCGGTATAGCATTCAAACCAACAATACTTGAGATATCGGATTTCTGCTTTCATCAGCCGTTACCATCAGACCGTGTCACTCGCAGATTTGTCTGGATTTCAAACCCATTAACCGTCCATCCTTCTCCCTTTAGCCACTGCTTCTAAAAACCCCTTTTAAGCTGCATACGTGCACGAGTTGTTTTTTTTTCTTCTGTCTTTCGTGGAATCAGATTTCTGAATGTTGTGGTACGCTTTGCCGCGGCTCTGGCCGGCCGGCCCCGCAGCGTGCGCGCGCGCTTACCGATGCATTTCCCGCCTCGCGACCTGAGTGTTCTCCATATAGAGGCACCCCGACCTATATTCTCTCGAGTATTTATAGAGAGATGTACATTGGACGAATATTAGCACCAAAGTTAATCAGTATTGCCCCTGTTGCGGACCGCATGACGAGACAAATATGTGACTTTTTTAGTCACAGTCTTGTTGAATTGAACTAATCATGAAGATGATTTTATTGTTCAAGTGAAATAATGGTGAGTGGTTTTGTGACGTTACATGCATTGAGTGCGCATGTGCCAACCTCCTATAGAGGTTTCATGTTTGGTGCAGTCACAGAGCATTTAAGAGTAATTTGACATTGTTTAAATGTTGTTGGCGAAACCCCGATATTAAATACATGTACATCATACCAAAGACATTTCAAACACAGAGAGCAGTATAGGCCTAGTTCTAATATATCTGGAAATAAAACTGTTTAACACATCATTAACAATCATGTATGTGTTACGACTGTATAACATCAGACAAACAGAAGACAGAATTTAGGTCAGGACATAGAATGCAGAAATTACTTTCGAACTACTAATTCCTTTCAGTACAAACTGATCAGAATACGCGTTAGACGATATATCAGACCCCCAAAATAGCAAGATTTGATATACAAAGGCCATGTATTATATAGTCTGGAGTTACCTACTCTGTTTAAGAATGACTGAGAGCCCACGCAATCCTATATTAGTTACAATTATTGTGCCTATTTCTTGTTTTTGTCTTTCTTATTTCAGTCCATTATAGTGTGGAATGCACTTCGTAAATTATACAACCTAATAGCTCGCCTCCCTCGGCGAAAGTATTCCCGTAATGTCGGTCGCAATGGGAGGACTACATATCAGTTATCGCTTCGATCAAAACTACTTATCAAAAAAAAACAGCCAGTGAGTTATTGCAACAGTTGAAAATGTCTAAATGGATGCCAGTAAATTGATACATTATACGATCGATGTGTATCAGTGAAGGAGGCGGTAACGCGAATGAAATTCCCGTAGGCAATAAATATTATCTCAATCGACTTTAAAGTAAGATATTGCACTTGTGTGAAATGTAGTGCTCAGCCCTACTCAATATAGAAGTATACCGATATCTTTTTGACGATGCCATTACTTTCAACACGATGGCTTACAATCCATGGTATGCATTTATAAAACAACGGTGCCTGCTCTTACTGTTAGTACATTGTCTACTGCGTTGTGATAATGTGTCCGCGTGCGGTGCTGGAGTTTTAACAAATTTAACACAAGACTGTTGAACTAACAAAAATGTCCGTGTTCTACCAATTAAGATATCCAACTTTAGTGCCATCGTTCTCAAAAGTCAGGAAGTATCTTCACAATTTGTCAACATTAAAGGTTCCATTAATTTGTTTAATGCAATTCCTTTATGTCCCATTAAACCTCATTTTCAATTTTCGTTTTGCCATTTTCAAGGGTATTTTGGGCATTTTTGTTTTTATGTTAATACCAATTTCCATATGATATTCATGAACAAAAGTGTGATGTCATTTCAGGAAGAAACCTAAATGTTACAGCTATTTCAGCACCAAAAGTTGCCAGGATTTTGTGATTCGTCGTTGTGTCAGTACATGGCAGTAAGCCATGAGCAAACTTTGCTCACAAATGTTATCAATGAGCAAATTGTGGGTTCACAAATGGAACAGAAAACCCCTAAACTGAACAGTGTCCTCCTGAAATGACATCACAGAAACAGCGCCATCGGTTGTCAGGAAATTAAGTACAGAAACTGTTAAATAACGAAGCGCACGCTTCAATAAAATTAACTAAAAAGAGGTTTCAAATAGATTTCGCATATTAAAGGTTGCACAAAATATGTTCCTAAATTCATGTCATGAGCCCTTTAAAGGCTCGCAATTTTTAATCCAACGTTTCATTTACCATCCTCGGATTATGTTCACAAGAATTGATCTATCGGAGACATCACACGCCTATACTTCCGTATAATCAACAATCCTGTTCATTCCAGAGTCGTTTACCATACATTAAATCTCATGTTACATCGTTGGATTTAGTGGGTAAAGCAAAGCGAAAAGGTCGAACGGAGTTCAAATGGTTGAGAGATTGCAATCTGGCATAAACACACGCAAGGCGATTAAACACCAGCACGGCCTGCGAGCGTCTAAATTTTGAAATGATTGTGATGTTGTCGACCCACCTAATACCTTTTTTTCAGGATGCACATTAATGTTCTGAAAGCTTTCAATAGTGATGCGGACAGTTTGGAGCGCTTTTCCGCGGTTTGTCGCGGCTGACTAAATTAAGGGATCATTGTCGCTTAAAGCAGCCGGCTTTTTGCCGCGAACGACTGATTGCACAGCATAATTCAATAAATACTGCCATTTATTGCTGAAATGTCCTTGCATTATTTTAGCAAACACTGCACATTCAGGTTCTGGCCTCAATAGGCCGCTGCTCCTCTGAGTCGTTAAGGCAACTCATCAGCCGAATTAAGACCATCATCAAGGCTGATTTTTTTGGGGGGGGGATTTTTTGGTTTTTGTTTGTTTTACAATTTTCATGTTGATGTTTGGTAGCTCATTTGTACAGTACTTTTCACTGGTAGTAGGCCTATCAAGTGTTGTGCAAGGAGCAAAGTACGTGGTTCATACATTTTGTACGGTCGTTGGTAATAACAAAGAATCATTTTACAATGTGGCATTTTGCAATTTAAGTTCAATCTTGAAACGGTACACATCCCATCCGTTTTACCTTATTGTGTCCTTGATCAATAATTGAATCACTTCATGCTTGAACACTATTGATGGATTTTTATAGAAGTGGGGCATTACATGGCAAGTAATGCAGTCGTGTTCATCTCACTTCAAATTCACAGTCACTGCCGCTAATGCGGTGAAGCTTGTGGAGCAGAACCAATTTGCAATTTGCAATTTTAGATCTTTCCTTGTAACCGTGTCGCAATAGTGTTTGATTTAAAAATGTATTTATTTTATGTATCACCTTACCTGCTTCACTTGGAATCTGTAGATCTGTTCTTGTCTCCAGTATTGTACTTCGTGTCAACCAAACCTGGCCACAAATATAAGTCCAAGTCCATCGAGAGATCAGCTTTCCAGACAAATCTTGTGCGACATAATAGTCGTTCTGTTTTAGTCGGCAACCAAGCTGAAAGTGGTGGAAATTCTCCAGGCATCTGTCTTTTTAAGGTAAAAGGAATTACCAGCCTTGTTCGAGTGCTGTTTAACCCGTTTTTAAACCCTTTGTCCCGTCACGAGTATAACTAAATAGTCACCATCATTTCTGCCCATTACGTGGCACCAATTTCGTTGTGTTCACATAAAAAATCTCAATTACATCTCTGTAAAGAGAACTTATCTTACACAGCGTGCATTTACAATGTAAACAAGGGTCCACCCTTTCTATAATTTTCTCTCAAACAAATGAAAGCAAAAAAAAAATAAAATAAGTACTCGATATTGAAAGCATCCATTAGTCCGGGCGAGTTCTACAGACTGAAATCAAATGCACGTGTTAATCAAATAAAAACCCTTTTTCAACCGTAGCCCATTTTGATTATGTCGCATTGCCTTTTGTATTGTCACGAAAGATATGGGTCGCGAGAGATTCACTTTAAGATGTGGTATCTAAGTTCTGGAACCAGTGTAAAATGCCACGTTACCTCATAGCTCAATATCGGTATTAATACCACTGCCTGGTATTATGCCTTAAGAGCACTATGTCCAATTTTCGAAAAGTTACACACCCGCAAAATTTGTCAAGAACAATTTGGAGCAACTGTGAGCTTTATTACTAAAGAGGATGAAGACGGCGTTGTACTATTAAAATTTGTAGCTCGCGATCGATAGAAGCTACTCGACCGGGAAATAGATTTTCCCGCAAGATATGGCTGTCCAGGTGTTCCCAACAGTAGACCTTGAGGGTTTGCACGCACCGTCCTTGTCAACATCTTCAACCCTTGCCTTTACAAAGTAAATTTATTTCATACTTACTACTGACCAGTATTATCTTGTTGCATCGTGTATAGCCTTTGCCCATTCGGATGAAAATATAACACCATTGAACTCAGACCACCTTACCCCTGTTTTCTTTTCATCAGTATGGATAAAATGCTAGCCTTTTTTTTAAATTCCAATTATAAATATAGTCTGGGAGTTACGTCGTGACTATGCCTACATTTCTAAATTGACTGATATTACATATTTGGTGAAGGAATCATGGGTTATATATGGGCTTGAGTAAGGACTTAAAAGCTTTATCATTGTCCTCAGTTGGCATTGACCAATTTGGACTCAAGTAGACTTCCTTTATTTTATTGCCTGTCACTCGACTATAGCATTAACTGTTATATGACTTGATAATTACTGTTTTTTGGGGGGGTCAGGCTTTTGTAGAGTGATGAAGGTTTAGCAATCATCAAGCCGTACGTCATTCAATCTGGCATCTAGGATCCTCTTCTGCTCAAGGTTTCAAGTCATTGAACTGTCAAGTCGTATTAATAGAGTCCATTCCTTGTACATCAATTACATCTTCGATCCACCGTATGTTCTGCAGCGTGCGCAGTTATTCGAACAACCCCAGGAATGGCCTGCGAATCCCCGAAAGCGGTTGTCCATCAGACAGCTCAGAAAGTGCGGGCTAGTAGTAACCGCCGGTCAAACAGTAAAAAAAGGACAGTTTCGCGAATGAAGTGTTACGTGCTAAAGTTCACATCCCCAAGGTACCTAAGCATGGGCTATTTGCCAGTTCCAGCGCGTCAAGACGACATTCTATATACCCTGCAAACCCGCAATATACTCTATCGAATATCCACGTCATTAGCTTCTGACGAGAACGGTTTTTCTCGAGCAGATCTGCTCGACGAGCCGCGCGGAATCGTGAGAGTCGGATCCGAATTAATTCCGCAGCGAGCAGACAGTAACATTTAACATGAGATCATTCGCATCGCATATTGTAACCGCAGTTGTCCATTTGCAAGCGAAGCGTGTTTCCAGTAGACGCGAAGCTTTCACGATTATAAAGCATGAGTAACTTAATAAAAGGCGATTTAAAAGTTGTTCATGTTTTTTTTCTTGTAATGCACATTTGCCCTGAACAAGGCTAAAACCATTTCAGGTACAGGGCTACAAGAGAAATTGTAAGAAGAGAATAGGTACTCGGGAAAACTGATGGTATGGATTAACAGTTATTCTTGAAACAGGACAGATCATAGTTTGGAGGGAAACAAGCATCAGGCAAGGAATTCCAAAGAGATGCCTCACGTGGAACAAACCCAGAACAACCAGAGAAGTTGTTTTGTGCCGTTCTGAGATAAAAAACGGTGCTAGAGCACCAATGACGCCAACAGCCTTTCCCCTTTATATTTGGAGTCACATGGATATCAAGTCCATAGTTTTGGCTATTATTTTAGCAAATATAATTGGCCACGTGGATCTCCCAAAGGGACGAGTCCCGAAGCTGCATCAAATGGGACCTGTTTCCTTGCATAAAGCTATTCAATTCAAATTACATTAGTTGTGCAGATTAGTGGATGAATAATTGACACAAGGATTTTTTTATTAGCTCCAAGTCATGCAAACAAGTGCACTGATTTGTGTTGACCAACGCCTCCGCAACAAGACCCATCGCCCCTTGCGGCTGAAGGCTGCCCTTTGCAAGTTTGCAGTGAGTTATCACCCAATCAGACCTAGTTGCTCAGCTTAAATTCATCCCACCGCCGATCATGCATTTCTTTTCCACCGGCTGAGTTCCTAATGGATAACCCATGGGAGGTAGATCCTCGAGAAATTAGGGCGTGACCAAAGCACCTGTCTATAATGCCAGCATTATAATGTACACGTCACGATATGAAATTCATGAATTACTTCCCGAATCTACAGACCTTTCTATGAATAATTGACCTGAAAGTGCAAGAGGAATGGGATTTATTTTTCATTTTGAAGTGAACCACAAACATATTTGTAGGGCTTTTACGAAAAGACCATAGATCATGTAAATAGGACGCGAGCGACCCGCGTTCGTTTATCAAACTGATTAAAGATTATATAGGGACTAACTGCGTTAGCGTTGCTTGGTTCGATGGGACAATTGTATAATAAGGTACACAATATTTGGCACAGATCGAGTGTGTGTGTTTTAGAAGAAAAGAATCTCCTCCACATTGAGGAAAAAGTATCGAGTTCTGGATGCAAGTTATGTGACGTGCCGATTACTTTAGTGATTTGAAAGAGGAATACTAGTGACGTAATTGATACGCAATGCAGTTTTTATGTGACGTCAATAACTGTCAATAATTGTCAAGACGATACTACAGGGTGGTCCCAAAACAAGCTTACACTTTTTTCAGATGCAGATTTCTCACTTGGGGAGGCATGTGGAAATTGTTTTAAGATATATTCCTAAAATATACAAGATCTTGGTGGTAAATGGTGAATAAGGCGTTGAAAATAAAGCCTTATTTAAGAAATGGTCAAAAACAAGTTGCCCACTCTGACGAGATACCGTCATTGTTATTACAGTTCTTTCTGTACGCGGTGCCATTGTTTTGACCATGTCTCATAGACGTGCGTGTGGACAAAGTGGTTTTGACAATTTTTCTGTAAATTACCGCCATTATGAATGAAGGCTTTATTTTCAACGCCGTTTTCACCAAGATTTTGTAGTTTAAGAATATCATAAAACAATTTCAACATGTCTCCCCAATTTTGAGAAATCTGCATCTAAAACAGTGTAAACTTGTTTGTGTTTTTGGACCGCCCTGAATGCGTTGTTGGCAACAACCGTTCTTACAAACATCCCATATAATGATCGTTTTGAAAGTCACAGAAATTGCAGTATCCAAGACATGTAACAATGCATTAGCCCCTTGGTGTTAATTTGATCGAACCGACCTTAAACGCGGACTCTTACCCGCAGAGTCCCAAAAGTGAAACGGTGTCGGGACTATCAACGCCAGGTGCGCCGTCACTAAAGACCGATACGACTTGTCAGAAAGAAGATCTTGCCATCCTTCCGCCGAGCGGTACGGCTTACGGCACCGCCTTAAACAAGACTACGCCACGGTCTTCTCTCAGTACGATACCTAATCCGTCTGGACGATGATATATATCCCCCTAACGCTCTCGTGATGGGAGCCTTTCACCTGGTTGGAGGATCAATTTTCATTCCCGCTCTTTTCTCTCACTTGTATCATTTTTAAGGCCTGTTTGGACAGCGAAAAACTTATCTGGGCCAATTATTCTCACCGCGTCCGCGGACGGAAAGGAGGAAATTGAATTTTGCGAGGGAGATCTTGTCAAATTTAGGCTAAGGAGTTTTGTTTGGTTTTGGTTAAATCTTTCCTGGTTATTTGAGAGTCGTCTTAGCTTTGTGGGTCTTGCGTCGCGCTCGGTGCGTTTGTCCAGTGCTTGTATTAATGTGCGCAGGCCAGTGAGTATATGGTCAATCTAGCTAGAGTAACACAATGAATTGCAGGTCGATTACATTTGTGCACGATATTGCTCCGCAAATGTTAAATAATTGTTCAGTGACAACAGCCTAGTAAAGTTAATAAGAAAAAGCTAAGTAACAACACATACGACGCACAAGTTCAAAAACGCCTAGTTTTGGAAAGAAAGGAAACTGCAACTCACCTCTTGAATATCTTGCTTGCGGGCTTCCTGGCGTTATGTTTCGTGCGATATTAGTTTGGTTTTATTAATATTCTTGATTCAGTGTGTCATGATATCCAGGCAACAGATGCGTATTTTTAGATGTTATTTCAGATGTGCTTTCCCAGACAAAATGTGCGTCACCATCGAACCTATATCCCATCGCACACCTTGAGACATTGGCATGTCATTCAGTGTTCATCATTCTTCTTTTTCCGCCCAATATCTCGTGAAGCATAGTGCTACACCAAATTCTAATGACTGATACAATGTTTTGAGGTGTGTTTTTTTTCCTACAGCGATTGCCGCCTCCTTCAATCAAATTTGTCACCCGTGACGGAATCACTGTTTGGGGAGCAATTTCGGCGAGTTTACCGAGACTGTTTCTTCATTTTCTGGGGTTGACTGCGAAAATAACGAGCCTCTTTGACAAAAGACCCTCATATCCCGGGGATTGTTTGCCCATTCGCCGGTGGAGTGACCGGGGACCGCGGCCAAACACCTCGAGTGTTTTCCCCGGTCAAACATCATCAACTCCGCTTCAACTAGCCGGGGGAAATGTTAGTCATCTTTTATTACTTTTACGGGTTTTTTCCCCCCTCGTCTCTCGTAAAGAAAATCAACATGTTTTTCCTATTTCGTTTTCCAAACGTCCATTGTCTATTTTGGGAAACGACATCCAATCACACTAGTAATCACATTAATTTGTAATCCCAAAAAACAACACATGCGCGATTTACGAAAACATGTTTTTATTTGACTCATCGTAGCAAACAACATACCAGGTGCCAGGCATCTGTCATTTTTAACACATCTCTATAGGGGTTTGAGTTACAAATAATTACATTGTAATATATCTGCGTTTGTGATTTGAGTTCATTGAGAGTTATTGTAAACCTTGTACATACGCATATCCGTCACCAACTGAGCCTCGTGAAAACATGTTTTTGAAATTTGAAAAGCTGTGTGTTTTTAATGTATGACGAGCGGGTTTTTTTTAATGCTTCACCTATCATAATCCCTTAGCACAGCAAACAAAACAGGGAATGTTTTTGAACCATGGATAAATGAGCAACTAACATCTTCAGTGAAAGAAACTTGGGTTTCTACATTGATGGGGCCCTGAAACCCTGTTAAAAATACCAGTGAATGTTGACGGATTCGAAGAGTTTTCCATACAAATCAGTTTATGTAAATCAGCAGAAAGTTCACCTATTCCTCACGAAAGCATACAAACTTTGCACCTATCACAATTCGTCCTTGCCTAGGCATCCCCCAACTCCCAAATCGTCCGATAAGATAACCCTCACCTTTCGAGAAAAAAAACTCCCTTTTATTTCATCCGGTTCCAAATTCCACCAAAGTTAATCAATCTTATCCATTTTATGTGTGTGGGCCCGAGCTTTCCTTGTGTCCAATCCTGAATAGTCCACCGTCCCCCGGAGACATTTTGTGTTTGTGCAATTTCATGGCCACGCTTCGATGGCGATATAGGTGTGCCCCAGGGCACGAGGTTGAAATTACGCGCCTTCTCGTCGTCTCGGTTTTCTGTCCGATGAATTGGAAGCAGTTCCCGCGGGATCTCGTCTCCCAACAGCCTCAATTCCCGGCTAATTTCGTTACTGGGTTCATTATTAGTTTAGCGAGCGAATTAGCATGCATCTCAATAGCCTCATCAGAATGTATCCGTGGCTTTTCAGGGGATATGACTTGCTAAGGTTTTTCTGAATTTCTTAATGACTATCTCGCGTTGATTTCGCCTGATTGGGTAAATCGAACTCCCACCTTGAAGGTCGCCGGTTCAAATCCACATTCCCCGCGGCCATTTGATGTGTACGTTACGTTTTATCTGTCACGCCAGGCAACTTTATTAAATAGATACCAATGCTGTTCTTTCCTAAGTACCAAACAACTGGAAGGGGGAATTGACTTTCAGTGAAAACAGTTCAGTGCCTGAAATTCTTTACTTCATTTTTGAAGAAGAAAAAAATCCACCAGACAATTTTCAGATAACCGCATTATAAAAAAGACAGTTTACTTACATTCCTTAAAAGCTAGCTCATGTTTTGTTTTCTTGGAGATTGCTTCGATCAAGCTGCTTTGAAACTGCGTTTTGGGCACGACCCATGAGGACAGAATAGTTCATTAGAGTGTGTACGTCCAAGGGAAAACGCGTACGCTTGATATGTCGCGTTGATAACGTACCCAAGCTTTGATGCGTCGGTTTGGCTGGACATTTATGACTTTTTCCCTCGACCCTGAAAGCTTCATTTTGGCTTGAGGTAATTAAGCGAAAGTTCCGTCGCCCGTTACGGTCAACGCTTTCCGTAAGTACCCCTTCCGCCCGCGCGGATTGCGAGTCCGTATCAAACACGTCGTATACGCAGGGCGCATAACTCAACACGTTGTTTTGTCGCTCATCACAGGGCGATGTGTCTCAGAGCGCGTTAAACACTGATGTCCGCGTTTTAAGGGAGTCATCTTCTGTAATTGCCTGGCTGTCTGACCTCCTAAAGTGGCAATTTTCCCGGCTGCTTGAGGAAAAAGACCTGCTTGGGGCTACCTTAAGACAATCAACACACCGCCCGTTATTGGCTTGATGAATTCGCAGACAACGAACTTGAGGAATAGATTGCGATGTCATTTGGCAAACGTTCATTCTGTTATGACGTAGATAGATCTGGCATTACAGACCGATCGACACTATTGGCGATGTAACATGTGTTTCCCCTTCACCGCACCACTTTACACCATATCATTCCACCTGTGGAGCCTATATGCGCTCATTGTTTACCTTGTAATTTGCATTATTAAAATTTAGATAGAATCTGCCACATCTAGAAACTGTCGCCCTTTCACAGTTACCAGCAGAACACTGCCTTAAGCGTGAAAAAGACGAATTTAATATACACGCACACTTTGGGGTAGAAATTGCACCATTTCCTGCCCAAACAGCCAATTTTTCCTTCCAATTGTGGAGTTTTTCGTAGTTAGCCGATGATCCAGATTTACAATATCGATTTTCAAAAATATCACCGGCTATCGAGCCCAAACCGTGTGCGTCATTTTGTTCTACCGCCGTCCACTTTCTCGTATGCATTTCGTTCGCAGGTTCCGCTAAGCGCAATTTGATACCAAGTCTGTGGAACGATGTTGACCTTTGCTGAGGCAACATTGCCATTTATACCTCTTCGCCGAACCGTGAAAAAGTGATGGACTTAATTGCATTATTCTCTTCTCTGTTGGTTGTCTTTGAATATGCAATAGCTTAAATTAATGCGACTGTTTGTCATACTATCCTGGTGTACAAAGTCCATTACCACACGGTCATGATGCGGCAACATGTATATGACAACCGTAAGAGTGATCGTCCTTTGCTTCGGGTGCAGGTGTGAAGTGTGCGAGATTATATTAAACGCTTATGATATAATGCTTCGTCTGTGTTTGTCGTCTGGCTGCGTGAATTCCTCAGGAGAGACGCTCTTGGCGGCTGTTCAAATTGACTAATTTCAGTTCAGTTGATCTTGCACGATGCTTTTAATTAGTGATGTCGCCATCAGCGATGTTTATTTTACAAGTGCACATCTTGTGCTTTGTTCTCATGCGGTTCCCCTTGTTGAATATTCCTCCAGCTTATCAACAACAGGGCGCCGTTTGTTTGGTGATACATGGCTGAATTCGCATTTTTTCAACTAAGCTGCTCACTTGTCCTTTTAGGTAATTTTAGCCTAAATACTTTGCTCCAACAGATTTCTTCCGTTAATATGCAGGCCAAACGTTGTAATATAAACCAAAAAAAATCAAAAGCTACCCTTATGTAAATACATCTTGATTCCCTTTAGCTTTGCATTGCTATAGTAACACACGTACCAAACCAACCTGTCTTCATCCTGTGAGCTCACACGGTGCCTTACATAGTGTGATCTGAAACCATCGAGTCGATGCTGTAAACATGTCTTGTTTAAAAGTTAGGTGACGGGCAGTTGGCAAAGAGCCAACGTCGTGCAGCTCTTCCGCTCATGAACCTGCTAGCTCAGAAATGCTCGGCACCATTCATTAAGTAAATACGTTAATTGCTTATTACAAGACTTGTGGCATGCTCCCTGACCTTTTGCTAACCACATGACCTTGCTAAGCATGTTTTTCAATCGTTTAGCAGTGGCTAGAACTTAAACCTACCAGTAGATAATCTGTAAGAACTTGGAAAACAAAACCAGGTTGCTTGTAAGAGAAAATGTGAACGGATATACTACGACGTATGGATAACCCATTGAGAAGGTTTCATGGCCTTTAATTAACTGGGTGGATTTACATGTACCAAACTGATCCGGCAATTTCAGCGAGGCTTTTCCTTTGTCGGGAACGCGTCCGGTCCGTCGCTTTCAAATCCTATTTGATCGTATTTAAGCTTTGTCTTTTATACTTCAATACTGTTTGATTACATCGCGCCTCGGCCGAGGATTTCAACAAGACATTGTCTGATCGTCCTCATTGATTACCGTGTCTCTTAAATTACGAGAGCCGCGAACCAAGGGACTGTTCGCCCGGATATGCCGTCTCAAAGTCCTCGCTAGTTCGTTGTCTGGGGACGAAGAAACTCCCAAACTCGCGGCCGCCACGCTCGATAGTTTTTTTTTCTTCGTTCACAGTTGTCATAAAAATCTCGATGGTTATCGGCGATGAAACCATGAGACACCCGTCGAGTGACGGGACAACAATCCCGGGCATGATCGTAAGGGACTCACATACATCAGATGGTTGTCACGTTGATTTTGGCGGGGTTAAATTGACGCAAAGAACATTCAGGCGCGATCAGAAAAGCCAATTACCTCCAGTTGCACTGTGTTATTAATAACAACCGCAAAGACAGTTCGTGGCATTTCCATAGACCTGTGTAACTTCACAACATAACTTCACGAAATGTTACGGTCGCTAATAAGATGGCTTAGCGACTCTGCTGTGCTGTGATGGAATCCACACTCGAGAGTTGGCTCGTTACCCTATCGACATTTGGCGATCATGAGGGACATACGGTATCCTCCTTCAAACCAGGAAGATGAAAAACATAAAGTAATGAAATGAGCACGAGTAATTTGTAAGGGAATAAATGTGTGCTTGGCCGGTTTTAAACACTCTGTATAAGACCAGTTGAAGTCTGGATGATGATAATCACCCGAGCCGAATGCAAGGTACATTATCAGCATCCAGACTTCAACCGGTCTCAAATATAGTGTTTAATACCGGCCAAGCACATATTTATTCCCATTCACGAAGACATTTTCGGTCAAAAAAAAAATCAAAACATTTCGGTCCAAAAAGTCAAAACAAATCAAAAATTATAAATTTCCAACGATTTTGTTATAACAGTTGCATTTATGTTTTTTCGAAACACCCCTTTTGCTACGTTATGGAATGTCCATCTCGCGAAAAGTCGTAAACAACTCCTTATATGGAGATAGGCGCGCGCGTCGCGCGTACTGCGCGATGCGCCGCAGAATGCAGCTGTGCGGTGTGTTGTGAATTTAGGACTATGAAATACTGACTCACTTGTAGTATTGTGCAGTTCATGTTACACTGGAAAAGTGTTTAAGACCAGCCAGTGGTCTTTATCAACCGTTTTAAACCGGTCACGTGACGGGCTCTCGAGCAATAGGAATGGGTGAACTGTCTTAGGCATTTATGAATATGAGATAACAATGTATATTTTCGTCCAGAAATTGGCCATCCATTATTATCCAGTTTCCCTTATAGAACCTCCTCCCTGTCTTAACTGTCCGATTTCTTGATTTGAAATTATCCTGGCTTGACAATGTTCATAAGCCGTACGTAACAAAGTCCAATGATTCTTTGCAATGGTTGAGCTAAAACGCCGGTGATAAATCGTCTTCAATTGACTGCTTCCTATACAAATAGAGAGTATTACTCTACCAATTAATTTATTTGGGCTCATCAATTACAATTTATCTTCGTTTCACAACACTGCAGATGGCACCCTGGTGTTGAAATTGATAATATCTTGCTGGTTCCCGCGTTGGGGTTTATTTATCTTGAGGCGTGCGTCATGCAGGGGGGAACCGCATTTCAGCACGCAGTCACAGCTGCTGTGTGTTCCAGGGAGAGGGTAGATAGTAGTTGGGCAGAAAGTAAAATAGAGCAAATCGCATCCATCCACAAGATTTCCCAGTCCAAATTCGACCAGTTTCACTTCGACGTGTAAATATTTGTAGAATCGATTCTGGTGATCGATGACGATGTTTTCAGTGCAGACTTTTTTTTTGGCCCGCTGGGAGTGTTTTTTGGTAACAGCTTCAGTATCGACTCCACCCGCGCCTAAATGGACGAGCTTATGATGAAGGAAAACACAGTGTACCGAACGACTCGACTAGAATTGAAATAGCGCAGCTCGGTGAAATGTTTGACAGGCGTATATACAGGTGAAACTGCTGAACCGCGCATCGCAGAGATGAATTTGGCATCCTTCGATACCGACCTCCGAAGACACGCTAATTGACGCCAATTAGTCGATTACTTATCAAGTGTGACATATCGCGCATGCCAGGTTTGGGCTGTTGTCCGTACCCTAAGTGTCTCTGTCAGACATTGCAGCTGAGAGAGAGGTTACCATGTAAAGTATTTGGTTTGCTAAACATTTTAAAGGTAAGATGAGTTTGCAATATTTATTTCTGCTTTGAGAGTACTGTAGAGGGAATTCCGTTTTGCCCTAAAGAATCTGCATCATTTTCAAAATTTTGTAAGACATTTCTTAAAATTGTGTGAGCCATATCAGTAAAAGATACTTCACCCGCACAGACAGTGAAATTGTCATATGAATCGCTTTTCTTTTATTAGAAACTTTGAGAGCAATAGTGAATTCTAAAGATGTTTTGTCATAAAATTATGAATTAATTTACTTGAAGTTGTCTGCTTTAATCTCCTTATCTTCATCTTACCGTTTAACTGGAATACTTCTTGGACTTTGTAGTCTCTGAAATCTTGTGTTTTGATATTAATATCCTAGGTCTTTTACACATGCCTTTAATATCCAGTAAAGATATGAATGAATATTTAAAAAAAAAATCTTGATTTTCACTTCGCCTCTGTCGATTCACGATGTAACAAGACGTTGGCACCTTTGCGCAATATGAATTGTAAAGATAATCTAATTCGTGTGAAACTATAAATGAGCACTGGAGGATTGGATTGGAATTATGCAACCAAACCCGCCAACGTGTAATTGCAATGTGTGGGAGTTATTAAAGCGTGCAGGCTGCAAAAAAGTGAGTTGACTGCGGCGAAGTGTGAATTCGCCCTGTTGGTTGCATAAAGGTGTGAACATTTCATATCAGCAAGTCCGACTTGTTGAATATTTGATGAGGTGTGCACTTGTTCCCTTGTCATTGGCTCCGGTATATTAAAAGGCCCCGGAATTTATTTTATTATCCCATTGAAAAATTGATCGCAGTGTCGTTTGGTTAATATGCCCTCGTTGCCATTGCTTCTAATGTGATTTATGACGGTCATTTTGTACGTCTGGTAATGAGTCCACTTATCACTGAAATTGAGTCCAATACAGAATGGTTCACGAGGTATCATTGCGTTGTGACGATCTAATAAGGACTAATGGATCTTCTCATTATTCGTGATTATGACCTGTTAAGAGTAACGTGGCGCTGTTATCACTCATTTTATGAAAGCATTGGAAGGTAAGAATGTTTTTATGACTTCGTATGGATTCGAGGCACATTTGTCTTGCTCGTCCTCCTACCTTGCGATCGCTTGTGCCTGTCGCCCTCTTCTAAACTAACATTTGCCCTTTATTTCAGCATTTCCTGAACCAACGGAAGTTTCAGAAGTAAACTTTGTTTCATATTTGAAATGACTAGACTAATTTTGTAGTGGAGGTATACAATAAATTAGGGCAACACTGCAGTGCCCTCCGAGTTTGTTCTGTATTGTTTTAAGGTGGCAGCAAGCTTGTATTCCCGGCAATTCCTGCATGTGTTTGGCCTTTTCCAAGTACATTTTAAACTTCTTGGCCACAACATCCGAGTAGGCCTGTTTGGTGATTGGCTCCATCACCGATTTCAGTTCGCAGTAATTATGGCTCGCTGATGTTGTTATGACGACACCAATTGCCTCCCTTCTCTCTCCACTCCCGGCTTCTTATCAGCAAGGTGGGACCAAATTTCGTCAATTGAGACTTTTTGAACCTTGCAGATCATGGACTGCGTGGAAAGGGGGCTAATGGCCCAGACGCCCTGGGCCATATGCCTCCTCGGTGCGCGGTATTAAAAGTCACAATGGTGAAAAGGCCGTAGATCGATCTACCTAGATCCCTAGATTCTGCACCAAAGGGGACTTGTTCTATTTCTTTTTTGTTTGCTCCAATTCAACCGAAAACCAGATAACATATTCAACCAGATACCTGCAGGTGTCGATGCAATAACAAGGTGTTAGTGCAGTGAAGATCTTGTACTATTCGATTCAGCCCTTTTCTATGTGTGACATTGCGATTTATGTGATGGCTCCCTTGAGGAATTTGACACCATCCTATACTTTTTACCTGGATAGATATCAAATGCTAGTTATAGGTTCATATTTTTTCACGGCTTTGCATAGGCCGTTATATTGTATATGCGCTACTTTAATAGTTTAGGCGAGACCACGAGTTCTCTGAAATCGTGGTAGCCGGAAAAGGCATTGAGAGATCATGTGGTCGAGTTCCAAGGAGTCGATTGTCGTACACTCTTAATTGGCTTTTATTAGTGTGTCTTTCATTTCGGCGCCCTATACGGTGTGACATTTTAGCCAAATGTAATTTGATAAACCAATCATATATTTGCGAGTCATTGGCGGAGATTTAAATCATCATTCTGCAATCTGTCATCATCTTAGGTTTTTTAGTCATCTTGGTGAAAAATTTTAATCTGTCAGACGTACAGCTATGTGCATTCTAAAATGAAATTCCTGGTTTGATTTTTCGAATGTGTTGCGGCGAGGCTCAAGAGAATTAAAGAGAAGCATTTGGCCTTGGGGTAGATAATTGAATCATCTGCTCAAAGAACCTGCTGAATGGCTTACAGCAGTGATACAATGAGCCAATAATTGAGTTTTAGACGACAGGTGGAGGAAACAATATCATTCCGACCATTATATAACACTGGCCATCGATGAAACGTCTCGCGACTGCGATGTCATTGACCTTTCAAGTGAGACCTGAAGAACACAATTCTCGTGAACATTTTAACTAGAAAGCTGGTGCAAAAATTTTTTTCAGCAAAACAACCAAACGTTTCATTGTGAATTTAAAACATTTTTTTTCATCTATCGGACATGTTTAGTATATTCTGTTCTGCAAGCGAGCGTATCCAAATTTAGCCGAACAGCGTAGCATTTCAGAGCTTATAGAATAAGGATCATTTCATAAATCCACTATATATGAATGTCTTAATCCGGCCGGATCAGCTACCGTTCCCGTCCTCCTTGCTTGTTTGCAAATGTCATGGTGTTTGATCCCTGGAGACTGCACCTTATGGAGTAAAATGCCGCGGGCATGGTCCCTGGATAAGTCGAGAGTACAAAGCTTATTATCCGCTAATGCGATTATAGTTGTACCAAACAAGACGCCTGTAGACCCAAATCATTTTTTTTTTGCATCTCTCAGAAGCGTCAAAAGTTAAGTGCATCGTGTGTACGCTATGTCAATCGCAGTTGTTTTGGAAAGGAAACGATAGTGTTATGATGCTGGGAGTTCGAGAGTATACAATTGTCATGGGAGAATGAAAATGTGTTTTGTAAGTGGCGATAGGTAGGGTTTGTTTTCCTTGTGGAAACTTGGGTTGTTCAGAAGTGCTTGGATACTTCCCAGCTATCAGAAGTATTCCATCCTTTCGATGAGGCAAAGGAATTTGTGAAGCGAAGAGCTGAACCGAGATTACGCAGAAGATTGAACTGGAGGCAAGTAAGAAGGCACAATTTTCCCCTAGGATGCGTGGATTGAGCTGTGTTGTTTAGAGGAACATGTTTGTTTCTCCAATAGTCGCACTTGATTAAGTAGAAGATATTGGGAGGCAAATGCGGGATGCAGATGCGGGATGTTTCTCCTGTAAATGCATGAGTTGGTCTCTCTGGATTCTCCAGATGTATGTGACCTCAACCAACGTCAAGCGATCGGAAATCAATTGAGTACAGTCAGGATTGAGACGTACTATCCATGGCATTTACCTTGACTTTGTGACCTTTGGGTATCACATCTAACCGTTTTCCACATGGTTTAACTATACAACCCTTTCAAACCTGGTACATCTCACTACTACAAGTCATGTATGTTGCCCGCAGGCGGGATCTCCTACGGCGACTCCAGCCTCTCTTAGCTATTTATGCCGGCAGCCAGCTCTGCCGTGGTCTCCGCCCCAGCATCCCTCTTACTGACGTAGCTCGGCCTCTGTCTCGTATCTCAGCTTTTACATTTTACTGAGCATTTCGCTCAGCTCAAATAGGTTACCATCGCAAAACCGGTGTTGGTAGTGTTTGCACGCGACTGATTCTCAGCCAGATGCTCTCCTACAAAACTGCTAAGCATTTAGTCCTAAGCTGAAGGAGGCTGTTAATAGTATCACCAAGGCTATGGCTAAGATGTCCCTGGCTACAAGGAGGTAAATTACCCTTGGTCAGGGATGCTGCTTAACAGGCGAGATTGATGACATCGGGTGCGAAGATTTCGTCCGGCCAATACCTCCCTTTCTCCTTATATACTTTAAGTTGAACCTTTCCACATCGTTGCATGCCGCCTTTTCCCAGCGAATCCGGGGTGAGTTCTTGGCCTTCTTCGTGAAGTACGGGCAGCTGTGATGTGAGTTATCAGCTGAAGGTGAAGATACCCTGATTAGAAGGGGACAAGGTCGGGTCTGGTGCACGCCAGATGGCAGAATGTGTTAAGTGGAGATTTAAGATTTGTGAGGTGTAATTCGATGTCGTCCTTGGCCGTTACACGTTGATGCGGGATTTGCTGATTTGAACTTTTCCCCGCTATTGTTGTTGTTGTTGCTTTTTGCGGTTGCCACACCCTTATATGCAGCTTCTGATGTTGCTACAAGTGTCACTAAACAAGAGCCTTTGATGTTTTGTTTATTTGATATTCCTGCATAGTTTTTTTTCTAGCTTCAGCTGTTGCTGTTGCTGCTTCTGTTGTTATTGCTGTTGTTGCTGCTGCTGTTGTTATTGCTGCTGCTGGTTTGATGTTGTTAATGTTGTTGTTGTTGTTGCTGCTGCTGTTGCTGCTGTATAGACGCTGTAAGTTTGTGTGCTGCTGCCGCTTCGGCTGCTGTTGTTGTTGCTATACAGCAGATTAAGCTTAATCTGCTTTTACCCTATCACAGCAAACAAACTTGCTGCTTCGTCCGTCTTTTTAGAGCTCTTTTGGGTTTCACTGTGCTCTTAATGTGAAAAACTACGATGTGATTATTTTTGTTGTCAGTATTTTTAAAAAAATACTCCCGTCTGCCAACCGCTCACTGAGTAAATAAGCCGACTGCCTGATCCTGTTATCAACTTACCAGCTCTGCGCACAATATGATATCACCATATGCATTGCTGATCTGACCTGGCTGTGAATTAAGCCAACTCAAACAGATCGATGTAGCCGGGGACGTATGGCACCTGTCAGATGGCGTCTGGCACCACACCTCAACTGACCCAGCTCCAAATCGGTTTCCGTAAAAGCCGTATCATATTCATATCATATTCAATTCGGTTTTTTTTTTCTCACACAAAAATAAGTGGAGCTGGATCGATGCATAATTTTAAAAGGAATTGGCAATTGGACCCATGACCGATCATGTCGGTGTGAAATGCGGTGAAAATGTTTAAAGAGTGCACGTATTACGTTATAACTCAGATAAAAAGGGATGCTTCAGTGCTGCACGCCATTTTATAGATACACGTATATCGGAAGTGTGCAGTAAAGATATGCAGGGGTGAAGACCTGCAAATCGACTCCCATAAACCTCAGTGATTAATTACGCGTAATTCCGAAAATTATTAAGAATACTCACAACTCTGCAAGGTATTTGAGACACCCATCAAATTAAAGCTTAATTTATCATCTTTCATTTTCCGTTCAGTTTTTGTTCAATTACCCGATGGCTTTTGAGAGAAAATTCCATCCAGAGGTGATCACCCCGAAAAGTAGTCCTAGTGGTCCATCGCCATTTTGAAAAATATTTCCATGCGCTCTATTGCAAAAAAAGGGCAATTTATATGGCCTAATTTCATCCGAATTTCACAGAAATACGAGCTCGAACTCCTGTGCACGGCTTCTGGCACAGGATTTTTTTTTTTTTTTTTTACAAACCCTCAAGTTCATGACCCACAGAATAGGAAAGAATTTCAGGGCATACAAATCGTGATTTGGCCCGCGTAGGAAATTCTGGGCCTATTTACAGGTCCGCACCCACATGTGTATATAATTGCAATGCATGCATTGTGGGCAATTTTGCGCCGACAGACAAATTATGCGCAATGTAAACTCCCAAAATGCATAGAGCAATTAACATACCTCCTCTCTAAACATTTCCGGTGTCTTATAAAAATCGGACACCTGTGAAAATCGGGCTCCTTTACCCTATTATTGGTTAAAGTCTCCTACTTATCATACTTACGCATGCGCAATACTACCAATGAGTCCGTATTTTCATAGAGTCCTAAATTCACGCTACACCGGTGAACATTAACGCCATCTGTTACTAGAGTGTGTGAATTCTCCCTTCGAGTCCTTGCATTGTCGTCATTTACCATATCAAATTTATCGCTGATAGTTCCACGCGGGAGGCGACGGTCGAAATGCACAAGCACGTGTCCACTCGAGGCAAATATCTGGTATTTTGTAGAAGACGAAGAGAAAAAAATGAAATCCTGAGGCTATCGCGTAAACGTCGATGATAAAGTTTTAGCTAATATTGGCTGTTTGCGCGTTTAAATGAACACACTCTGGCGCGACTAATATGCAATTGCTTACGGTGATGAAGACAATTTATGCCTGGCCAAAAAAAAGGACGGCAATATTTCCGTCTCGATCGATAAGCTCTTACGCAAAATTGATTCGTGTAGAGGAGACAAAATCACTGCAGGTAGTGAGGCTATTTCCTGGGGTTGTTCAAAGTATGAATAGTTAATTTAATTTAAGTGGCTATAATAAGCTGCATGGACTGTATATACATTTATGCCTCATGACCAAAACTTCAAACATTCAACGAGGTATCGTTCGAAATATTACTCCAGAAATAGTACTTCAGAAGTGATGGAATTTACTTTAAATGCAGCACTTAAATTCCGGCAGTCGTGGATGACTGAACAAGGTTAATCACCTCTTTCCAACTTAGAGTTGTTGTAACGCATGCATTCTTTTTACATGTATGTAAACACCGCAAAAAAAATCCACACTCCTTGGAGGGTTCATAGTTTTGAATCTGGTCGTCTTATGATGACGTCATTTATATAGACCTTTAAGGAATTTTGTTAGCTACATTTTGCTACCCCGTTTGCTACCAAAGACTGTAAATCGTCCAAGATTGACAACGGTTTATGAAAACTGATGCAGTTTGAAATGTTGCAAATTTAAAGAGTACACGAGGAGAAATTGCTAAGCGCAAACACACACGCCCGTACCTGGCCCCCATCGGGGACCACAGTCACTGTGCCCGAACGGAGCTCGGGTAATTCAATTCGCATGCTCCCATGCATGCAAACACTGTGCGATCGGTATTCCCTGCCGTTCGTTTCCGGCAGTGTAACATTGTCACGCAACAATTTCCACTCGCGTACTCTTAAAATTTCAATTGTAACTTTTCAAAGTGCATTATTTTTCATAAATCGTTGTCAAGGTTGGACGATTTACAGTCTTTGGTAGTAAACGGGTTATAATGTAGCTAACAAAATGCCCCAAAGGTCTATATACATGACGCTAACATGAGACGATCAGATTGAAAATTATGACCCCTCCAATTCGTGTGGACTTTCTTTTACGCGGTGTTTACACACAGTGTAATGTTAACGACTGCAAAGCCATTCCCATACAAACAGCTTCAGCCTGCCTCTTCTTTTTGATGCTCATTGACAACGCCAAAGCCAGTTCTCTCAGATGCCGAATGGAGATTCAATTGGTATCGATTGTAAGACATAATAGACATTTCATTCATTTCATACTCCCACTGCATTGTCAATGCAGACATATTGCAAAACCCGTCCAAAATGCACAGCTAACGTTGGAGCTGTATCTAGCATTGATCGTTGGTGGATGCCCCACCGGAGCTTCCCACGACAAATCGATCAGTTGAAATCAAAATTTCAAGCAGAGGTAATTTCATTTACCTGTGAATCGATACAAGAACATCCAAGACATGGGTCATTGTCATTCAGCGAAGCACGCACATTGCAGGCAGTGCCGTTTAATAACAGTGGTGTGACCACGCCTGCCACGTAGCTTGCGCTGTTTTCCACATCTCGCCTGAAACCGAAAAGTACAAAAAGGCACAACTTAATCTGATAATCTCCCGCCTAAATTGTTGTTTCAGACAACGTTACTTTTTCCCTCCTCCAAAACAGGCGGGAAAATTAGACACGTGTACACCTCCCAGATGTGATCAAACATGGAGATTTGTTAATGTGGCTTGTCCCTTGCGACGAATAACTCAATTTCTGATCGCAGCGCGTTACGGGTAGGCATGTTTTTAATAGAAACCAAATTGGATTGTTGTCCGAACGCTCTGCGGCGGGCTAAGATGCAATCAATGCTGGCCCGTGCTCATTTGCAAGGCATTGATTAAATTATCTGATTTAAGCAGACAGCGTCATGCTTATGGTTATCACTACAATGACACTAACATGCAACACGATAAGGAAACCAGTCTCCTAAAGTTTGATTTTGCAAAAGAGAAAGAACTTTTCGTATGATTCTTCAGAAGGAATGCCAAAAGCTTAATTAAAAAAAGTTTAAAAAAATACATTCTATAAGAAGGAATTTTGTTTTGGCATTTGTATTTTCACATTTCTGACAACGACTTGCCAAAAACACGAAAGGCTAACTCGCCTGTAGAAACCTCTTGAGAGAAGTCGAAGTAGAAAGAACCAATTTTACAGGTGTTGGGAGCTGGCTCCCTTGATACGCATTCCAGTGTGTACAGAAACGGAAATTACTGAGGAAAGAACTGAATACACAATGTGGCAGCACTAAGCGAAAGAACTGAATATCTAATACATGTGGCAGGAAAGAACTGAATACCCAATACATGTGGCAGCCCTAAGCGAAAGAACTGAATACCTAATACATGTTGCAGGAAGGAACTGAATACCCGACATGTGGCAGGAAAGAACTGAAGACCCAGTACATGTGGCAGCCCTAAGCGAAAGAACTGAATACCCAATACACGTGGCAGCCCTAAGCGAAAAAACTGAATACCCAGTACATGTGGTAGGAAAGAACTGAATACCCAGTACATGAGGCAGCCCTAAGCGAAAGAAGTGAATACCCAATACACGTGGCAGCCCTAAGCAAAAGAACTAAATACCCAATACATGTGGCAGCCCTAAGCGGAATTCTGTAAAGTTGAATGACAAACGTTCTTTCAAACTACCGCGATAGTACAGTGTTCAGTCACTCAGAAGTGTTTCTTTTTAACTTTAACGAAATCTGATCAAAAAAAAAATTCCGCCATGTTTAATTGCAGTCATACAGGGATGTGTTTATGCCATCACGGTGAATTGATCGTTACCACAAATTAAGCTTCCAAGAAATTAATGACTATTTGCATACAGTGCAATGATCTTTCTACCTAAACGTGTAGTTCGTTATTGATCGCAACCTCCTCCACGCTGATGACTAGGCTGTATGTACATGCACATAGTTAGCTCCTTAATTGTGGACACCCGGATAAGAGAGAGGTTAAAGGGATTGTTTAGCATGGTAATTAATTAAAATAAATAGTAAACTATGAAATTGCTTTTTATCCAAGGGTCGAATTTACTTTTAATGGTTGTAAAGGTATATTACTGACTTTATTTCAACACGGGAATTTGTATAAAAAAAGACAAAAGTCTTAAATATCTTAAGGTCGACTTGTATTACAAATGATTCCGCTGATAAGACCATCAAGTGCTGTTATTATTAAGACATCGACTCCCCAACATGTTTCATGTTAAGTACAGATCCATAATTTAACGTTGAATACAGCATTGTAAGCAGTCAAACAATTTTTTTGTAAATATAGAACAACTTACGTCACAAAACCAAATCGCATTATTAACCATGACAACGGCTTGATCGATGATATAAATTTGACATGTTCTCACTCTTCACTTTGAGTTGTGAAGCTGAAGAGCACAAACATTCATGTCCTGAATAGAAGATGATCCTTGTAAGGTTAGGCCTACCTAGTAAAACAAAATGACGTATGTTTTTCTAGGGAGGAGAATATTAAACTGTGTTTCCGGTCACGCTGTAGCTTGTGGCACGGAAGAAGATATTTCAGAAACAGAGCAAAGTTTCTCCTACCATATGTTTACCGAATCGTGTTCACGGATCGCCAAAAAGTCCTGCGAAATCGAAGAGGACTCGAGTCAAATCTTGTTTGCTCGTTGTCCAAACATCAGCTGTTGACACTCAATGGTGCGACCGACGAGCACGTAGCCGTATGAGCGTCATTACCGAACATACCAAGTATGCCTCGAACCCGTACGTATACCCTGGAGCCCCTGGAGGTTGCCTTACCAGCTGATTGGAAAACTGCCAAATTATGTTGGCTTGTGATTCGCTATGGGGTTGTACTTTTGGGGGAACATTATTTGTTTGTGTCTGTTGACGAAGTGAAGGTGTTTTTTTTTATAGTCTACAACGCAGACAGGTGGTAACTGATGGTTGCAGACATTCCCCGACCGTCGCTAGCGGTATTTGGGATAGCTTGCGACAGTCTGCGACTACGTGATCTTTTTTCTGAGACGGCATGTGACTTGATATTGATTAAAATAATTTGGCTTCAGTAGCCATCGGAAGTATTATTTCTGGAACAGTGAAACTAAAGAGATAAGATTATACAAGAGAAGACACTCAAGGATCATAACAAAACGTTATGGGTATAAGCAACCTTTTGCCTACAAATTGAGTGAGCAACTCAGTGACGTAACCAATCAAAGCCTCCGTTAATTGAGTTCTGCATTCAGTCTAAGGTGGCACCAACACATCATCTCATTGGTCAGCGTTGCGGTCCAATAACATTTATCCGTTTTTTGTTTGGTATCCCATTGAAATAAATTGATACCTTGGTAAATAATCTTCTAAAATAATAATCCGGTATTTGACTGAAAGTGTTGCAGGCCTACACCGGAAAAATAGTATTTTGTGAAAGTGTAGAGACACCGGATTAAGTAAGCTCTATGAGGGAAATTGAGAACTTAAAACCCGGACAAACACGGAATTACGCCGTAGGCTCTGGCTGACTTACCCGGGAGCACGCACTAGGGTTTTATCGAAGCTTAACGGTGATATGTTTGCCAATACCTAGCTCGTCGAATATGTGTGTTAAGAAAACAGTCACTATACCAAGTGACGAATATGGAAGGTAGAAGGTTTTCGAGAGAGAGAGAGAGAAAAGAAGATCTGTCAAGGGGATTACTGTATCAACACCTGATTTGCCACTAAAACAGAACTGTCAACTTTGACATTAAATGTGGGACTAGATTGTAGATCAGCTACTCCCTCTCATATCCTCTATGCATATATAGATACGTCCTCCGTTGTTGTGCAAGGCTGCGAACGTGGTCGCTATTCTAGTGGATAGCACTTTTTTTCAAGCGCGAGATATTTAAATGTATTCAACTTGATAAGCGCGAGATATTTAAATGTATTTAACTTGATGTTTACTTCTATGTACGCTGCAATCTCAACCGATTTAAATTGTGTCCCTTGTTTAAAAATTCTATGTGCTGCAATCTCAACCGTGTGTCCCTTAATCCCCCCCCCCCCACCAAGATTTAGCGAAAACGGGAATAACTTGCCGGGGAAAAAATACAAGAGGCCCACTTTGACGCTCTCTTGCGACTGGCGCTTGCCTATACCGCACATTAGATGTAAGATAACCTACATTCGCGCATACGGTATAAGATAACCTTGATTCGTGCATATATCAGCCTTTTCACTGTGATTTCATCTTTAAAATAGGCTTGCCCTTGGAGAGGGATAACGAGCAGAGATAGATACTTCGTCGATTGAGATTATCATGGTACCTTAATCTACCTCCTAACAGGGCACTGAAACGTGCGCAGCTTAATTTGAATGTCTGGTTTGCTCATCATTAGGTTATGTGAACTAGGAGGGATACAAAAGGTGAATATTTTAGTCATTTTTGATTACTTTTTTTAAAATTAAAATGGCATTTGTGTGCTCACTTGATAACAGAATAGGAAGTTATTTTCGAGATTGTTTGAAGTTGTAAGGGTTACTTATTCTCTGTACATGTAATCAGAATAAAGAAAACATTATTGAAAAATATTTATAAACACGTAGGGAAATGAAATAAATTGGTACCACAGTGCAGCATGTTGGAAGCAGCTATTTAAAGGGGCCGTGAAGTGAATTTTTCTTAGGAACATATCGTGTGCAACATTCTACTCTTCTTAGATGTATGCAAATATTTGACTTCCCATTCGATGGATTTTATGAAAGTGCACTTCTTTAAACATCTAAAAAAATGTTCCATGCTTTTACGGACAACTGGGAGCGTTGTTGCTTGCTATGATGTCATTTCAGTAACACACTGTTCAGTTTTGGGTTTTCTGTTCAAATTGTGAACTCACAAATTTGCTTGTTGAAAATATTTGTGAGAAAAGTGTGCTCATTGGCTTACTGCCATGCACTGATACAACAACGAATCACCAAGGAAAAGAAAAAATGTTTTTAAATATCAAAATCTGGCAACTTTTGGTGCTAAAATAGTAACATTGAGGTTTCTGCCCGAAGTGATATCACACTTTTGCTCATGAATATGGAAATTTACATCAGCATAAAAGCAAAGAGTGCACCAAAATACCCATAAAAATGACATCAAGACGAACATTGAAAATAGGGTTTAATGGGACACAAAGCCGCATTGACAGGGACTACATTAAACCAGATACCTTGCATGGGTCCTTTAAACATGTAGTTCATCATGTGAGTCGAACGAATGACATGAACACGCCTTCACATCATGAGAACTGCATGAAAAGAGACACGGTATAAAACTGGGCGGAAAATCGATAGCTCGACATTTTACTAACAATATTGTCATGGCCACCGAGTCAGGTAGGGACCTCTCATCGGAACGTCTCTGCCAACACAAAATCAATACATGTACATCACCAGTCAACGGTTTACCACAGTTGTGACATTAATTTCATTTTTTCCCCGTCAAATTTTGTTTCTTGGAACACTACATGATATAATCAGTTTACCCTTAAGCTTAAGGCATGTATGTGACGCACATGGATTTCAGGGTGGAGATGGATATGAATAGCTGTCTCGGTTACCAGTCAATATTACTGTTTATTTGGAAGATCGCTTGCATTGTAATATCACAAACAATTTTCCTTTTTCCAATTTTCCCAGATATTATGTTTCATATTTTGGTACTAGTGGTGCTTTGACGTGGGTCATTGTCACCTTGCAATTTTGGAAACTGCCCTTGTTTCATTTCAAGTTCTGACGTCAGTGATTTCTTTGGTCTGGTAGCCTAGACGCCATCCAGTGATTGGAAGTAATAGGAGCATAGACAAGAAGTCCGGCCAGCCTAATGAAAACAAACGAGCTCCGTTTATCGAAGGGGGTTTTGCAGCTAAATGTCTTGGTTTGGACACAGAGGTAAACGGAGAGCTTATTTTTGTCCAATATCATTTTTGGCAACCGGGCTTAGTGTAAGATTAGAAGCAGGGGAAGAGCACTTAAATGGTTGTCAACGGAAGGAAATTATTTGTAGAAGACCTATAAAAGCTATCAAATGTCCGTGATGCAGTGAGAGGGTTAATAACCCCGTCATCGTCTTGGGAAATAACAATTTCGATTTTTGCCTCATTTTTTAGTTGTCCCAAGCGCTGAAATTTCAAGTTCTCTTACAGACACCTGAAGCTTTTCTAGTTGTATCAACTTCATCCAATAAATCAAAAGTCTGGTGTTTTTGCCTCCTTGCTGTTATTTTGCTAAGGATATTGATTCCTTCCCATGTCTCGCCTGAGTTTGCATCCTCCTGTTTTTACAGTAAAATCCCTGTGGGGAGTAAGATTTCAACAAAATAATGCGCTTTAATCAATATCAACCTGTCTCGAGCGGAACGGCACGGTGCTGCCCGGTCGCTCAGAACACAGAAAGGGCTTAAATAGGTAGGGCCTGAACGAAAATAGGATAACTAAAAAGAAAGAAAAAACAAGTCTTCCCCACCGGTAATAGTTACCATCTCTGTATCCAGAGGGCATGACATACCCTAGAGAGATTGTTCTGAGGGTAGTTGCAAGTTCTTTGTATACGAGTGCCGTCTGCTTAGAATTTCTCGTACGAACCTGTGGGGCTGTAATTGCAAGACATGCCGATATCGACCCCCGTTGATATTTGATATGGATCCAGAATATCCGTTTCAAAATAGGGTGGCAAAGAGTTTGCGAAAGAAACTTTAAAGGTTTTTCGTCACCAGGATCCTTTAGATTTAATACGTCAAAAGAAAGCTGATAAAAAAAATCCAGCAAATACTTTCTGGACATTAATAAGAATATTGGGTTGACGTAAAATGTCTTGAAAAAAAAAATCATTATATTCAAGCTATTAACAATTATTCCGGTTTCTTGTCTTGTCTACGACTGTAAAGATAAGACTCATACGTGCGTTTTACAGGCCAAGTACCCTGTGACGTCATGTCCACAGGTAACCGACGGGCCACTAACACATTTCATCATCTTCTACATGTTTTTAATTTTTAAATAAATGTCACATGGTCTATAGGTTTACAATGCTTTGTAAAGTTAAGATTTTTTTTTTGGCCTATTCATCTGACAAGTAATTCGTATCATCTGCATTTACTTAACATGCACCACAACACATGGTTTTGTAATTACAAAGTAACTTTTTAATCAGTCAATATTCCCCATCATCGAGAATCGAAGATGTCGTCACGTCGTTAAAATCTTGCCTGCATTATAGCTTTTGTACTTGTTTTTTTCAGCAATTAGTCCGTCACAGGTCGGTTTTGGGCTGCAATCAAGCCCAGGAAATACTTCACGAGACGGGCTTGTTACAGAACAGTATTAGGTTTTAATGACTTCCCCCGGACCTCGTATACCGAAATAGCAGGCCATCATTAAGTGTGACCTCGGTCAATCAGGACCATAGTGTGCCTATTTGTTGTGCAACGCAGAAAAAGCAATACAGGTAATAGCTAGTTTCGTAAGCCTATTCCTGGACACATTTACTACCGGTATTCCTTGCACTAATGAGAGTTTTGGATCGTTGTTGTTCTATTTGTTTCGACATTTCAAGGGAAAATACGCCAGACTGGTTTATTTGCTTCTTGGATTTGATTTGACTGATATGTCCTGTGGAAATGACAGGTGGCGTGTGTGACGTGCACAGTGTCGTAGCCACGTGGGGAGCCAGGGGGCATGTGCCCTCCACAAGTTTTCCGTGCCCCCCCCCCTCCAGCCCCCCCAATCAACATTCTGATAATGCCCCTTTTCCTTCCCCAACTAAAAAGGGTTTTTGTAAGTTGTGTTTTTTCAGTTAGCCAAAGGCTTACTGTTTACAATTTCTTACGTCAATGGATAGCGAGGCATTATGGGGCCCAACTGGGAAAAACTGCAATAGGATGTTTGCGCGGCGATGTGTGCCCCTCATGATATTCTGATGCCCACCTCCCCTGTGCACCCCCATTAAAAAAAATCCTAGCTACGCCACTGGACGTACAGTTGCTTTGGGGATTGACTATAGGAGTCTAATTAATATCAACGGCGGAAAAGTTTGTACAGTACAGAGGACGGTTTTGGTAGATAAGATTTTGTTGCCATATTTAGCTTTCTCAATAATGCAGTGTTTCATAATCATGGAATATCATGTAGAATGTGAATGTTACAAAAGAACAACAAAACATTTGGTTAATGCCATGCTAAAAGTACAAGAGTAAACAGCGGTTTGAGTTTTACAAAAAACTCCAGGACATTATTTGAAAGGGTAACCCTCGATAGTCCGAAGGTTCGATGGTCCGAAGGTTTGTTAGTCCGAAGGTTCGATCTCCGAAGCGTTCAGTTAGTCTGAAAATAGACTAGATAAAATAATCCGAAGGTTCGAAGTCCGAATAGACGATAAAGTCCGATAGTAAGTCCGAATCGACTAAAGGTTCAACAGTTCGAATTGGCAACATTGAACATTATTGCAAATTCTGACTATTGAGCCTAGTGTGCTTTCGGATTAATGAACCTTCGAATTATGGCACCTTATTCTAAATTCGGACTATCGAACCTTCGGACTATCGAACCTTCGACGAACCATCGAACCTTCGACGAACCTTCGGACTATCGCATCAAATGCTCGAACTAACGAACCTTACATAATTTTCGGACTAATGAACCCCGTGTATGGGAAATTTGTGCGTTCGGATTATTGAACCTTCGAAACAATAAACCTTCGGACTATTGAACCTTCGGACTATCGAACTGACCCTTTTGAAAGTGAGGCATCCTGTAAGGGTCGTACCGTCAATTCTCGAGAGAAAAAAAAACTATTTTCGCCGCGATTATAAACTGAACGATTGCAGAGCGCGCTGTGTAACATAATTAGCCGCTTGTAATAATAAAACAGGGGAGTAGATTCCCCTTCTCTGATAATTCTACCCTGGATTTATCGGTTCAGCTGTAAAAACCCAATAACCCGATTCGCCGATTGGCCCAATAAAGTAAACAGACGTAAGGAAATGTTGGTGCCAGTTGAACGCGATTGTTTTTACTCAAAACAAGATCTTTGAGAATTTCAAGGCAATTAGATTGCACGAAGCCCACGTTGCGGCTTGGGGTAAAATTATGAAAATCGAGTTACATTTTAAATTGTATCTAAATGTTATATTTATAGTGATTTATGTTTTTGTAATGTTTTTAAAATTGTTCAATCTTCCCGAACTCCGTATTCATTCTTCCTTTTCTTTCAAAAATAATTTCATCTGCAAAGAAATGCTGTTGAAATGCCAATATGGATATGGAAATGGTTAAATCAGGAATAAACCATTCTTGAATCTACGCCAATTTGCGTGTTAATTGAGAATAAGAACTTGTGGCAAAATAATGACGAAATTTGTAATGCATCCACTATCTCCTAATTATCTAAAAAATAATAATGATAATAATAAAATAAACTAATAATCCTGTACTTTTACCCATTATCTATCGGGACTTGTTTTAAAATTGGATCTGTAGGACAACACGATTTCCAAACGAACTCCAAGACGCGTACTTTTGGGGAAAATATCCGTAAGAAAAATGCATCAAGAAACAAATCTTGAAAAATCCAACACCAAAGAAACTGAAATGTAAAATGTTTTTCAGGAATACAGTCTCCCTGACCTCGCCGACATCACCCCCGCCCTCTACCGAGCAGAATCCACGCTTACGTCGCCGCTGATTACAAATAATCCCATCCAATTATTTCCCCAAATCCGGCGGGAAATCACCAAAAACACACACACACAAATATGCCATGATCTCCACTACCAGCTCTACATAATTTATTTCATATCAATGTAAAGAAGACATCGCGCACGCCAAAGAAGAGATACAAGTCTTGTTCCAAATGAGATTCCCCGGGGATGAGGATTTTATTCGCTCTTACGTCCCTCGACAGTTATACAAGACAGACATTGTAAAAGCCTCATCGATCAAGCGAATTCCGCGTTTCTGGCATCGCTATACGTCTTGAACAACCTTTGCATTTTCAAAACAACATGCATGCATAATTTATTGTATTATACAAATCCCCTCAATCCTGGTCACGTTGTCATATAGTCAAGATATCTCGAAGACATGATTTTTAATCCTTGCATGACGACACAAGCCGTTATGTTTCTTATAGAAAAATTTAGATGAAACATTGCGTGTATAACAGGAACTTCAGGTAAATTACTTATGTTTCACCTATCACGAAAGATTAAACGGTGGTTTATTCCAGTTGATTAGTAACGAATTTCAGAAAAAGATACAGTTGCTCTTACGTATTGGCCCGAATGGCTTTCTAAATTTCTAGACTACATTAATCGGCGTACTCTGATGAAACGGGTCCTGACATTTTAGGGTGGGGGCGTACCCCCAATGGAATATAAACGTCTGCTATGGCACTTTCTATGAGATCATTTTACAACTTGTAAAACAAAAGTGAAAATCAACGGACAGAATTGATTGCAAAAAAAAAAAAATCTACAAGTGAAGATTACTACTCTCTTCTTTAAACCAGTATTGAAATCAACAGAGCATCTTGTTTAAACTCCATTATCGCTCCACAACTACTGTCAGCCAGGATCATCCGTACAATTTATTTTCATGGTGACATCTCCGACAAACAACGTCCCAATCGGCATATCTCGATCCGATTTTGTTCCCCGCGGTTGCACGTACCCGGTGATATTTTTCTTCCGATGATTCGGTTTCACCTTTTTTGTGATTGGGAGCACGTTCGGCTCGCTTTTATGTCGCCATTTTAATTTGATTCGGCCGGGAGAACAAATCCTTTTTTCTTTCTGCCTGGTCGTGTTGAGATCATGTGAAGACATTTCATCTTCGCACGGGTAGTGGATTACGGTCCGTGGGTTCTCCAGAAGGGGAAAAAAAGATGTGGATTACAGCCCTGGAATTGTCCAGTGGAGAACAAAATGCATAATGTGTCCTGTCGATTGTTGGTATAAGTCTCACTCAAGGTTTGAGTGTCTCGTTCTTTCTATTTTGCACCGTCACCGGGTTTTTTTCTGTTTTTTTTGACAATGTTAAAGAGCGGCATCGTCACACCGTCGGTTGTAGAGTACAGTTTAGGAATTGTGCAGATGGAAAGATGTGTTATGCGTCATGTTGAATGTTGAATTTAAATGAGAAGTTTCTGTCTAAATTTTGTTGGTGTCTTGTTTTGTCTATTTTGCGTTGTCGTTCATACCGACAAGAACACTGCTTTAACTTGCTACTTTTAAAGAGGTTGTATGGCCACTGGAGGGCGCCCTCCTTCCGGTAAAATCTGCATTGTATCCTGTTTTAATGCGATGCATACGATGCATAACGTGAGATTAGCGAGTATGACACCACGTACTGACTCGGTACCGCGGTCTGGTTGGACCTCGGAAACACCTCCAGGGCTCGGACAGGCTGACCAGGATCACTGCCCGTTTGCACTTTTCTACTACAAGTATCTCTAATTGGTTTGAGCAAAATTACCCAATCTGGTACTAGCTTCAGCTTGTATCTTTACAGTGTCACTTAATTTCTTGACGCAATAGTCCTTGCTCTATCTAAACGAAGAATAAGTTGCCCGTGGCCTTATCAAGCAAATTGTTTTCCGAATTCTCCTCTGTCATAGACCTTTCTCAGGCGGTCGATTTGTAATGAATGCGAAGCGCTCTGTCAAACTGAAGTCTAATTCAGTTAGGATCTCGTCATTTTTTAATTTAATGAAGATATCTTTTATTCCATAGTTTGTTTACTTCTATTCCGTTGTAATTGCATGTTTGCCTACGCGGAGGAATCCAATGACGTGACGACAAAAGAATGATGCATGATTTCTGTCTTTCAACCTCGGAAAAACGCATCTGTCAAAATGGCTTTTGGTTGAGGCCCGTCTTCGGTCTCAACTGGCTCCAATTAATATGAAATCATATATCACACTATTGCATAAAGTGGATTCCATACCGGCAGGGGATACGTCTTATTACACTCGATCAATCTTATTTTACGACGGCCCAGTTACCCCTATTTGTCCCACGTCATTCAACGGGGCTGGCGCCTCTTTTTCCCCCGGTTACTGTCGGCCTGTGCTTGGTGAATCCAACCTGAAGACCTGATACGTTTGGCGTTGAGCCGTTCATTCAACTTTCTGGCACGTCGGCGGAATGGGTTGTCATTTCTAATCTTCATTTACCCAAAGCGATTAATCACTTTGACAGTGCAGGGTCGCATCTCACAATCCCCGTTGGGTTCTTACACTTGTCCTTCCTGTATTGTATGGGTTCTGGGAAAGGAATACATACGCACGCGCACGCGCACCCACTTTTGTTTATGGTGTAAATCGAGGATTTTCAATTGTTCCTCTTCCCTTTTCCTTTGTTTATACTCTTTTTGCAACAGCTCTCATTGGTTTTGTACACGATTTACACCCTTAATAAACGCACTTCGGATGAGAACCCGTCGTTTCTCAGCTAGGAAAGTTAGGGTTTTTTTTCCAGTTACGATATACCACTTTGTTTGCGCGTTCGTTCACTCGTACGAGATTTAAAAGACAAGATGCTCTGCGGTGAACTTTAAAGCAGGAAATTGAATCGGAGATGCAGTGACTGAATTGAATACAATTCGCATTTGTGTGTACAACAATAATGCGATCAGAATTTCTTACCCATGTCTCGCCTGAAAAGCAGCGTGTAGTGTGTGAACCCAGCCTACTTTTTTTTGTCCTAACCGGCACGACCCAAGCCGATCTGTACGGAGCTAACTCAAACATTGAGGTGTTGTATTACATTGGATGTCCATTCCAAAAAATAATACGGTCCATATTGACACTAAGGTCAGTGCTTTAATAGAAAAATCTCGTATTTGCAATTTAAAGGGATATCGAAGATCCTCTCTTAGATTTGCAATAGTCAGAAACATGACCCCTGAGGGTGAACAACGGTAAGTAAATAGGCCTAAATCCATTCGCCGAGCTCATGAATAAAAGTTACACCCTCAAAATATTCTATATAGGCCTAAGAGAGTTCTGAGAGCCATAAAATTGGAGAATTGAAGATGTACGGCAATGAACCTCTGGCCCGGACTTGGGACTCTAATTCTGAGCATTTTGGATGCAATTGGGCTCGAAAGTAGCGCTATCAGTTTGCCATGTTGTGAAGGGATCGCTACTTTTCCGCTTTGGAGAAAAAAAAAGGTCATCTTTGGATGAGATTCTCTCGAAAAGTCCATGGTCAACCCAACAAAAATGAAAAGAAAATGAAAGATGACATGTTGATCATCAATTTTCTGTGCAGCTTAAATACCTGTGAGAGTTCTGAGTATTTTTAAAGAATTTTGAAGTATGGGAATTTAGCACTGGTGTCTATGGGAATTTTAATACAGGGTTGCATCCCTGAAGTTAGATACAAACGTGCAACAACACTGATATTCGAAACACGTCACGATGCCTGACGTTCAATTTATGCGATGCTAGTTTGACAGTTACACGGACTGCGCATGCGGATTATCTATTATTCTGTGCGCCCTCTAATGGTCCGAATCTAGGCTTAAACAAATTCTACCACGTGATCTCTGTAGTTTTTGTCCGTAACACTATGACAGCTATTACTGTATTTACTGACCAAAAGCCACAATGACACAGCAAAATTGCCGTGTCCTCAGTCCTCACCTTATACAACAAGATGACTGTGATCGATTGCGTAAAAGTATACTTGTTTTACTTTGTCTTTGAACCAGACCCTTATAGAGACAGGGCCTATTGGTGAATTTAAGTCAGAATTATTTTGAAAGTCACGGTATTCCGTCTGAAAGGGAGTAAAATTCAAACTCCGGACGAGATTGCGCCTATGCCGGTTCCTGTCCCTCAGAGACATATAGGGCATTGTGCGGCCGCACAAGCTTCATTTGCTGTACGGTATTTCGAGAGGACACTTATGAAAGAACTAATCGCGTTGGCAATTACTGCCTTTGTGGCGTCCCACCGTTGTACCAATCGGCATTTTTAAGGTATCTCACCCAAAGTTGAAAAGGGAGCGATTTATATAATGTTGATTTGGCAGCCCGTTTAGGAACCTTGGATGTTTACATGGTCTGTTTCAGACGATTTGTGTTGGACGTCGTGCATTATATTCCAAGGAAGAGTTGAAATCAATTAGCCCAGCGAAGCATGTGTGGTTCCTTCTTTCGCTTTTCGTGTATTGATTCCCATCGATTCTACCCCCCAACACCCAGAAAAAAAACCTTCTAAAGGCCGCACTCAGACTTTGCCTGTCCGACTCAAATTGGTATCGATTTTATTATGCGCACTTCAAAGAAATTAATAGCCGCCTATTTAATGGCCTAAAAGATGTACACCACTTTGTGGATTTTTATCGACATGTATGGATGGGAGGTAATACATGTAACAACATTGGGTGGGTGTTAAACCAAATATACATCTTTTTCGTTAAAACAAGTGTGCGACCATTACTATACTTACTCATTACGGAGGAAAGTTCAAAATTCAGGAAAAGATCATGTTTTTTTCTTGCGTGTGAAAAAGCTTGAGCTTTGCTGTTGTTTCTTTGAGTTTATAGAATATTATGCTCATAAATTAATGAAGACCTGAGAACGTTTTGAACAGTTGTAGTGTACAATTGGCCAACTGAGGACTCTAGTTACAATACCGGAAGCCATTCTTTTGTTAAAATTGATTTTTAATTTGATGTCACGATGTTAAGTTACCATTTTGTTGGGTGCAATAATGTGCAGATCATCAGAAAGATAGTTTCGAACTGCTGTCAAGATGGATGACACATTGTCATCTTTCACTCGGGGCTTCATCGCCAAGCTTCCGTTCAGGTAAACATTCTGTTACGTTAACCTTTCGGTGCGAGGAGGTGTGAATTTCTGAGTAGTCGAAGTGGCCTGAACTTTCACTGCTAATAAACTGTAAAGTGTTCCCGTCACTTGACATTTTGGTCGTGCCGACACATGCACACTCTGATGCGTTTTGTATTCTTCACCTCATTCGAGGAGAGTAGTTTATCCGTTCTGACTGTTGACACTCGTTTTGTCATGCTATTTTTTGTGTAAGCGGGCAGTACACCCGAGTATTGGCGTCGGGTTTTGTTGATTTAGTTCAACGAACCAGCCTAGTTTCCTGGCAAAACAGAAAGCCGGAGTGAAAAGACTGGACGCCTGAGGGTCGTTTTCCAATACCTTGGCTTTATCTCTCCGACTTTAGAAGATTTAGGAGCCTTTAGTGCTGGAACCACGACATGCTGTACAATTTGCCGTCATTTTTATCATAATTTCATGGGTTTTTTAATAGAAATACTGAGCTTGAGTGACCCATATCAGAACTAAGAATTGTGCACTTTAGAGCCGGTTCCGAGGACAGAGCCGAGATTTGAAAAACAGAAATAGGTCACAGTCGCTACAGCTACAGCAGGAAGGCTCTAACCGTTAAGTGTTTCTGTGTTTTTTATCATCTGTTCTGCTTTGGTTCCGTGTTTTTTTTGTGCATCTTTCCTCTGCTTCTTTGCTGTTTTTCCTGGGGTAAACCAGAATGATAAGAAGGGCTAATAGTTAAGCAGCGGATTACGGCCCAGGTCATCCCGCATCACGTCAAGCGATTTAAGGCGATTCAGCGGCACTTGCGCGGTTTCCGCAACCCGAGGGGCGCGCTCTAAATACCCTAAGACTAAACCTCTTGTTTCGTGCATGGGCCTTGTAAACTCCCCCGACAATCGATGTCCTAGATCAATATAGATCGCGGTAAACACGCCTTCTTCAATCCCCCCCCCCCTTCCCCCCTTTAACTTCTGCACCATCTCAGCCGGTCCACTTCGGTTGTCGTTTCACGCATCCGTGCTTTCCCAACATCTTGAATATTTTTTTCGTCTTCACCTTGTGGTTATTTTTTTTTTCTGTTGCACTCAGAATCGTTCATCGGCATCTTCGTCACCAACCACGCGCACGCAGCACGTACGTGCAGGAACGTACAGCAAAAAAAGCACGGCACACGTACATTGCATGTACGCGCTCTGTATGCGCAGTGCTAGTAGCTCGCTGCTTGTGTGTGGTCGTCATTCAGCGAACAGACAGTCATCTGAAAGGTTGCTCTTAAAGATGCTGCGTCATACTCATCAACTTCCCCTGCTATCCTCCACTTTATGAGAAAACTCGGTGATTTGTCACGACCAGAACATTCCACCTGGAGTATTTGGTACTTGGTGATTGTGAATATTAACGATTTAATAGAGAATTCGCCAAGTTTTGAAGACGAAAAATGGACATCGACATCGACAGAGAGGGTATGTAGATGAAATCATTGAATAATACGTACTGTAACTTAAATCTTGACAATGTGCACACAAAAAATAAACGGAAACTTTATAGACTTTATGACCAAGCACTGTGGTGGCTTTTGTGGTCCAATGGTTACGGTGTTCGACTCGTGGTGCCGTGGTACATGGGTTCGAATCCTGACCGTGGGAACATGGTGCTTGTGCTCTTGAGCAAGGCACTTTAATCATTATTGCTCCGTCCTTCGGATGGGACGTAAAGCCGTAGGTCCCGTGTGTTGTGTAATGCACGTTAAAGAACCCAGTAACACTTATCGCTAAGAGAAGGGGTTTGCCCCGGTGTTTCTGGCAGTGGTAACCCCTATAAGGTGCTCCATAATGGGTCTCATATTTCTCATAAACTTCATTTACCTTTCTTTATCAATAGACATAATTTCCAGCGCCTTGAGTACCTAATTGTTGGTAGATACGTGCGCTATATAAGACTCCGATATTATTATTATTATTATTATTATTATTATTATGTTCTCAGTTTCAAGCTGCTTCTTCAAATTCCCACAACCCAATCAGTTTCGTACACCACCCTTTCAACGTCGTTCAAAACGTGTATTTACACGTTATTTCACAACTGTGCAATGCTTGTATGGGATTTGCACATAGATGTTTCTGCTCCTCCGAAACAAAACCCCCGGCAGCATGTATAGAATGAATTATGCTCCCTAGCTTTTTAAAGCCTCAAGTGTCTTGATTGCCACTCTGTTTGCGTTCCGTATTTTCACGGAGTGACGGAGTCCATCTCTTACAAATCTGAAGTGGGTTGCTCTCCGTAAATAAAGAACAGTCTTGGATCGTCTTATTGAGCCATCACGGCTGCCCGTCGCCTGAATTAAATCCCTTCAAACTCGCATTCTTTTTCGTTTTCCAAAGACGAGATTCTTGGGAGATTCTCACTGTGCCCACGATTCGTAATTTGTCCTTGGTTTGTCACTTATCGTGGGCGGTCTCAAACTCAAGCTGCAAATTTCTGACTTGCACCCTTTCCCCAAATTCGCCATTGTGTCACTATTTCTTATCCGCTCTCGCCTTTACTCGGTAGCAGCTTCGCTAAGACTTCTTAATTGCTGGAAAAGGGGGCTCATTCCCCTGGTCCTTTCTTGAAACTTGGACATCCAAAGCTCTTGAGTATTTGGCCCCTTTTTACTCTAAAACCGCCGAAGGCCGACATTTACCACCAATCTTCGATGTAGCCATCACGTCGTTTTCACCCGAGCCGAGCTATGTAGCCACAACCGGATTTCTTTGAGACAAAATCTTCTAGTATACACTTTTGAGGATTTTTTTTCTTCATCAACTTTATCAACGAATGTCAAATTTCACAAAATATTGTGTAATGTTAAGGTTTACTCCGACACCGCAAAAGAAAGCGCTGACTTAAAGATTTTAATGTCATTTACTACACTGACTGCAATAGTTTTTTTTATCTTTGGGACTAAACTGCACTGAGCATTGATATCAAATTAAATCTGTTATTGTATGTCTGAGATCTGAAGAGGCGGAATCAATCGCCCCGCCCCCTTCAGATTTGAAAATCTCGAAATGCCTCTGTGTTTCAAAAAGTACGACAAAGTTTATTCTGACCTTTTTTTTTTATTCCACGAACTTTATGGCTGCACATGTTTGATTTATAGTCGTTGGTATGTACTCATCGCGCCTTGGGCATGCACCTCGTTCCCAAAGACCCCAGATTAGTTTCTTCACCCTTCGCCCAGCCGAGGTGTCTCTTGATTTCCCCTGGGGACGGGAATCCCTTATGCCGATGTTTTCTGAATAAACACGGCTCGCTTGTGTCAATGAGTGTCGTGGGAGCCGAGTGATTTACTCAAGTATGATGCAAAAATCATGGGTCAGAAATTGGTGAAAGGATTGGAGACATATTTGCAGACAGCCTTCGTCTTTTGGAATTTCAGGAAACGGATTTGTGGTTGTGCGACAATGAAGCGTCACAAGAATATGTCACCCAAACATTTTGGGAACCAACCATGTTTTTAATTTCCGTAACGTAATTGCTATCGGCCTAGGGCAGATGTCCGAATGTTAGTGAGGATAAATTGGGACAGCAAAAGTCAATGTGATCCAGATTCCCTCTTCACAAAGACCAGTGCCATTTTTCAAACCTCGGCTTGAAAGTCAACTTCGGGCACCGGCGTCATGATGTTAATCTCACTATCTGGTGTCTCAGACTCGACGCAGCTTTTCAGTCAGAGCAGGAGCCACAGATCCCCAAATGGCCTTAGGCCGATGTATAATGGTAAAATTTGGTCAAAATGGGAAAAGGCTTCTTGCAAATATTGCGCATGTCTCAATATAGTCCGTAATGTAGATAAAATGATGGTAGTCCTATAACCTATTTTTTACACAGATCCGTTTTTCCTACGACACCATTATGAGAATCAAAATCATTAGCAGCCAGCGTAATTCCGAAGCTTTTCGCACTGTTGGGTGTGCTACATAAAATTGTTCACGCATATAAGTAATAACCTGGATCTCTGTGCAGACTTACCATTGTGAAAACAAGTGTGCCGAACGCACCGTATCCATACATCTCTCTATCAACGTGGATCTCAAAACATCGAAACAACATATTACTGAAGACACAATTCAGTGCGAAAAATGCGTACGCACGCAGAGTCAATATTGGGCCGCAGTTCCATTTCGTCGAGAATCACCACAAAGTCCAATAGTTCAATCTTGATTTAGTTGGAGAAAGAGAAAAAAATACAGCTACAAATAATCATTGCAGTTTGTTTGATGTGCCGGCCCGAGGCAGAACTCAATAAACGAAAGGTTCTGATCTTCTGTGTGTGACTGGCAATACAGGTCAGCATTCATACAATCGTTGTTTGATTTGGTATGGCGCTTCATTCAAAGTATATAAATTACTTTTTTTTGTAAAGGGAAGAGATTGTGGTTTTTTTCCCCAAGTTCTGACTGCGCGATAAATCATTTTAAAATTACAGGGGCGGATCTAGCTTTCAGCTAGGAAACGGGAGGGGGTCGAGTGAAGTGCCGAAGGCACGCTTTGCAATTGTGGTCCGGGGACATGCCCCTGGAAAAGTTTGAAATCTAGGATGCTTTCTCGTGCATTCTACGGCAATTCGAGAATACATTTAGGAACTATAGCATTCCATATATTATTTTTGGCCCCATTTTACTGGTATATCATGACATAAGTCAGCGGCTAAATGTTGGGGGCGGGGGGTGTTGAACCCCCTAACCACCCCACCCCTGGTCCGCCACTAAAATGACACAAAAACTGTTGAGATCAATCGTGAAAATAATAAAAATTTGACTCTTGAGCTCTCGAAACACACTTGGTCATCTTAAGGTAAGAGTGTTCCCTTCTTTTAAAAAAAAAAAGTGTAAAAAAGAACAGTTAAGAAATCGATATGATGAAAGTGTTGGGCTGCACAGATTATAAAGTTTGCTCGTGTGGTGTCGTGTTGTTTATTTTATGAACCAGACTTATTTTGATCCGTATTTGAATTCTCCCCGGCCCTTAATGTTCACTTACCAATCCGTGACTGTAGATGTAACATCCACCCCTTCGTAAGTGACACCATTCTCCCTATCAGCCGAAATCCCATCCTCACGACGCAACTCATGACTCCCTACTACCCACAAGCAAATAACATTTACGTCTGATTTAATAATATTTGATTGTATTGGCTTTCCCGTCTCCAACAGTGTGCACTTTCATCGGTTTACTTTCAAATACTAGTTTAGATTACTTAGTATTTAGAAAAACAATATTTGAGTCAGCGCACAGCAAATTTAAAGAGTGGGAGTGATAAAATGTTCCTTTTTAATTTAACAGATTTGGAAAATTCAGATTGCTATTGAGACCAAACACGACCGGGCGTGCAAGTTTGTTTTTCTGAAAGCCCCTTCCGTCCTGAAACTCAGATTACCTTCTTTGGATTCTGAAATCAGAGAAGTTGCAAATTTGCGAATGGATGTTTGAGTGGTTTGGGGAGTATTTGAATTTCAGTAATTATCTTGTCGTTGATGATTCGTCTCTTTCATGACCCGAGTTCACTCCACGGCTAAGTTGTTGAAGGAAGAAGTTTCTCTTTTCAATCTGTCCCGATACTCGACAGAAAATGTCCAATTGTAAGATAATTTTTAGAAAATGTTTCAGTGTTTTGTATTTCAGGAAATGTGATTGATTGGATTTACTAATTCCAGTTAACGCTGCAATGTCCACCCTCGACTAACAAAAGGGGGCGCTGTAACTACTCGACGAGAGCTTGTGAAGGACGGTTGGCGGCGCTGTTGACCGATTTTAACAATTGTTTTCTCCCAGATGAAGCATGTCCAAGATAAAGTAAAATTGAGAAATAAAAAAAATACTTTTGTTCCTTTTCAGAGATTTCGAATGCCAGCATGGACAACTCCAGCTCCATGGTTGACCTGTATGCCGTACATCCGGTCAAGGACATCCTGATTGCGACCTTTGTCCCCGTGTTCGTCATCAGTCTGACCGGTAACCTCTTGGTCATCTACGTCATTGTGCGCAACCGCAGTATGCACACTGTCACCAACTTCTTCCTGCTGAACCTGGCTGTCTCCGATCTCCTGGTGACGCTCTGTTGTATCATCCCCACCCTGATGTACTTCATTCAAGTCTCCTGGACGTTGGGGGCGTTCATCTGCAAAGCTCACAAGGCAACCATCACCATGACGACCACAGCTTCGGTGTTTATGCTGACTGCCATATCCATGGAGCGCTACATCGTCATCCTGTACCCCTTTCAGACCAAGAGGGTTCTGACAGTCCAGCGTCTGGTTGGCGTCGTGGGGGTGATCTGGTGGCTGAGTATCATCATCAGCCTACCCATGTTCTTATCCTACGACCTGGTTCCCGCCTACGAGGGGAACGTCTACTGCGGGGCCCACTACCACTTTGTAAAAAATGGCGCCCGAGCTCACGGGATTGTCATGGTGTTTGTCTGCTACTTGGTGCCATTGCTGATCATGCTGGTGCTGTATACGAGAATCGGTAAGGGTCTGTGGCAGCGAAGCCGAACAGGCAACGGCCCTCTTACTGCCCTACCAGGGCAAGGCAGCAAAAAGACCAAAGCTTATCTGAAAGTGACCTACAAAGGGAATAAAGCTGTCTCGAGCGTGGAAGACAAAAGCCCCGTGCCTCCTGAGGAAGGTCTGAGGATACACATCGGTCGACAGATCTCCCCACCCCCTGGGGACAGCACCAGTGGTTACAGTGACAGTGAGGACACACCTCGGAGAACGTTGCTCCGTCATAACAACAACAGTGAGCCAATGAGTCCAAGCAGCAGCAGCGACGCCCCAGATAAGATTGGCCCCTTCTTTGTCGACTACCCGGACGAAACCGAGATCCTGCAAACTGAAACCGAGGAATCGAATAACACGACGGTGCTGTGGAACTCCTGCAACGACATACTGCTGTGCTCCGGCGCCGGCGGCGACAAATCGATACCGACTCGCGAAGACGCGCTCAGAATCGAAACCGAGAAATCCGGTAGCGACTCCAACGGAATCGGATCCCATCGGGAAATCTCGAAATCCGAGACTGTGCTGAACTCTCATCAGACTACATCAAACGGTGGTGATCATAGCCCAAGCGCCGGCGACGGTAGAGGAGCCTCAGGCAATTCAGATACCGACAAAGAGCCTTCTCAGTATCTGAACCCGGGGAGGATTTGCGGTGGTGTCAAGTCTCGCCTGAATAGCAAATCTGAAGGGGATAAGCGGCCGGTGAATCGGAAGTACGAGCCGGCGGCGGTCAGCGCGCAGGGCTCGCCAGGCTACCCCCGGGCTAACCCCCACGCCGTCTCCCGCCAGTGCATGAAGAAGACTCCCAGTAAGCGCAAGAAGAACGCCGAAGCCGTCATTCAAGCCCGACGCAAGGTCATCCGTCTCCTGGTCATCATGGTGGTCTGCTTCGCTCTCTGTCTTTTCCCGCTCCAACTGATGTTTGTCTGGAGCATTTTTGCCGTCTTCAGTGACCAGACCGTAGCGGGCGCCCTAATCACAGCTTTCACCTATCTCGCCTACTTCTTAAACAGCGCCATCAATCCGTTCCTCTACGCCTTCCTCTCGGACAATTTCCGCTCCAAGATGCGCGAGACGCTCCACTGCGGCTCCAGCCGAGCACGCAGGCAAGTCAGCTTGAGGCAGGCCCGACTGAAGAGCGTCACATCAGACGCTTACACCGAATCAGAACTCATGCCTAGCTGACTATCATCCAAATAAACCAAGAACACTTGCTAGTGCGCAAACTGGGTCAATCTCTGGTCTGGTATCCACATCAGTGCCACCCCGACTAAGCCCCGTCTTACCAAGAACTCCCACAAGACATCGAGTAGAATGTGATGAGGAACATCAGTGATCCATATCTTTCCGCAGACGATGATTGTTTTATCAGCTTCTGGGAGGAGTTGGGAGGATTTGGAAGTGCAGACACTTTGGCCGTCATCACTTCCCAATATAAGATTTTCTTTGGATTATTGGATTCGGTCCCTAATCCCGGATAATGATCTGTCATGCTGTTATAGCCGTAAGCTGTACAACAGGCTTCTAAGCCAAAATCCACATTGGTTTTGAGTCAGGAAAAACGGATGGGCTTCTTTGAAGGAGACCAAAGACATAGAAAATTGATTCCCGGCGCTTGGACACAAAATGGCTTCCGTGAATCATGTCGCGTGTATACTGTTATCACTCTGACGTGCTCTGCTGGCCAAAAAAATGCATGTTGGTGATCACAACTTGTTGTCTAGCAATGTGAAAGGCGCCCTCTTTCTGTGAAAGTAGGACAGTGTTAATCTCAGAGCTACCATGCACATTATGGATTGTTCATGTGCATTTGCGACAACATCATTTTGGCTCAAACTTTATGTAAAAAACAAAATTGTCAGCTGAATTTTGAACCTTATTTAAGATTTGCCTTTTCCTAGGCACGAAGCACTCGATGTATTACTTCACAAATCTTGTCTGGCACTGCCCCCTGAATTCCAAACACGGAGGAGACACTTTAAACTTCGTCTTGAGATGCTGTGCATGTCGTCTTCTTCTTCTTCTTTTTCTGAAACCTGTACCCTCAGGCAGAGGAAGGAAGCAGGTCAAGACAGCTTGATTGCTAAGAGAAATAATTACCGTGAAAACTTTGAATCATATTCAAAGAAAGCTCTGCAACCAGACTGTTTGACCTCATAGCAGCTTAATGCACTCCCGTGGTGTAAACCTATTAAAGAAAGTTAAAGTAGATATCAAGGGCTTTTTCAAGACTTAAACTGGGTGACGTTGGGGGCGCTGTTGCGCTCTTCGATGTTTTTGCGGGTAAAGAAGAAATATTGAACGTGTTTATTCTAATTCTTGCAATTTTTCGATGACCTGAATCATTCAGTCTTTATTTTAAGAAAATATCAAAGAGAACGGTGATTAAATTTAAAACTTTTATCGTGAAAAATGGGAATGACAGCGCCCTCTGCCTTTTTTATCAGCCAGTACGTTTAGCTTTGCACAATAATAAAAAATAATTTCCTCACTACGTATCTTACAGTTCCTTTTTGAGTAAAGTTATCAGTTTTGAACCGTTCCATTCACCTTTAATGAGATGCATTTCTTTGGGGAAAAAAATTAAACTTTAAAGGCTTGGAAGAATGAGTCATATCCGTATTGCAATAAAAAATGGCCTTCGGGATAGAGGTTGAGTGACAAAATGGCTGCCACTCTTGTCGTCTGATGAATGACAACTAACTTTTTTTCCCCTGAACGAAGTCCTTGCATACCTCCACTTCTATAACTTAGTATTTTTTCTTGCCCCATTCTTTCATTCGAAATAATGTATCAACTTGTATGAAAGGAATAAAGCTCATTTTTGTGAAGGAAAATCCTCTAAAGATTTTGAACAGTAGTGTTTTTGTCCAGGGACAACAAGGCTCGTGTGCATGCAAAATAGTTGTTCTTTCCCTGTGCACAAGGAAGGAGCTTGCTTTGAATATTAAAAAAAACGCCCTCATGTGGTAACGACTTGCATTTTCACAGCTGTGCTTTAGAACACTGACCATTGACCTCAAAAATCTTAAATAATAATCAGGGAATCTCGTTTAATAACACTATTCCCAACTTACTTCGAATTACCGACTCCTTGCATGTCACGTACACAGCGCCCTCTTGTGACATTTAGCTGACCGTCATTACTTTTCAAAAGAACAGGTGTATTAATTAATTGATTTTTTTTTTACACTAAACTCTAAATCTGCCGGTTGGATGTATTGCATGCCGCGGGCAAATTGGATCCATCCTGTAATCATGAAATTCAAGCTTGATTGAAATTTCTCGGCCAAAGAAAAAAATATATATCTTCGCTTTCGAAATAAAACGAAGTCGAAATTGTTTTGTCGCCAAGACAAGATCACTCGATATTCAAAAAAAAAAGGAAAACGAGAAGAGAAATTTTGCTAGCAGGCACGGCGCAGTGACACATACGCGACCTGGAACATAGTTTCAAGGGGAAAGGGACATGGGTGTGCAGTAGCTGTGACTAATTTTTTTGTGTCCAAGACTGAAGGGTATAACTCACTCATACGGTATAACTCAGCACAGCGATCATAATGTCCAGCAGCGGTCGAGTGCGTTGCGCGATATGGATAATAAAAGCATGAATCCGGAGGGTGAAAAACATGTGTTGGACTGATTGATCGAGCCGGTGCTTTACGGCAACTGGTCTGTGAGATTGCTATTCGCAGAGCTGCCGTAAAAATTTGATCTTCTATCTGCGATGTGATTTTCGGATACGCTTGAGTTTTCATCATGGACTCGAGACACGTTTGGCTCATCGTCTGGGCTGTACTAAGGGCGTTGGATCAGCAATATTGCCAGGGCGTGGAGACAAGTAAGTACAACTTGTTTAACAAATTTGAAAAGAGAAAAATATAGTTAGTTCACTGCATGCTTGTTTTCTGTTTTCTTGTTAGAAAAGTTTCGGTTTACAAAGACTATTAAACTGTTGGTGTTATCTTTTACTTTATTATTCCGCAGTTTTAGATTGGACTAATAAACAGTTCAATCACAAATTCATCAGTTTTGTTAGGCCTGTATCCTTCCTCACAACTCTCCGGCCCCTCAATTTTCATAAGGTTTCCCCTAAAGCTCTGTGTACTTAAAGTTTTAGTAAGAATCACTTTATGCTCCTCCGGGGCTGTTTGGTTTGGGGAACGGAGTGTCTTTTTGCCCGTTTGCTCCCGGTGTCATGGGTGCCAAGCCGGGCACATTTTAATGTTGCGTGGCTCGTAAAAGTCGCGCGGGATTCAGCTCATTCCCCCCGGAATCTAAACCATCATTTCCTACAGTGCCATCTCCCTGGATTAGCGGTCGCATCGCAAAGCGACCCTTGCCAATTACTCCAGAAATAACTGCACAAACCACCAATAAGTTCTACTAGACCATGTTCAACCAGTTTTGTAGTCCCGCAGACGCGACGGGACTTCGTTAATTGATTGCATTTCGATATAAGGACAGCGCTGAAAACATCCAATCTTTTAATATTTTGTTGCTCTTAATTTTGCGTGTGTCGATCTGGTCTCTTCATCTCACAGCCTTCAATATCCCGAAGCTACGCATAGCCTAATTTCACAGCGTAACTCGCCCTGTCTTGAGCACGTCCCGCCGGCGGAGTGAGCCAAGCGTCTCGTCTTAATCCTCGGGTCAGTTCGGGGTCAGTGATGCGCTAGTAATTCATATTTCCGTATAAAGCTCTCGTGGTAAACATGACAAGGATGATATCATCCAGACTTACTGTCGCTTTGAAGAAGCTGTAATCTCTTACCGAAGAGAACATGATTGAGTCGGGGTGACCCTCCCCTTGCTCCTCCTTCCACCACGCCCCCGTAACTTCCACTATTCTACGCTTTGATCTGACGTTAATACGGAGACATTTTCACAGGAGTACTGTAAGTGCTAGCAGAAAACCCGCTTCCATATTACCATTCTAGAATTGGGTTGGGTTTGCGACCAGGGATATAGTCGTGTCCATCACATGTCCTTGCAATTCCATCACAAGTCCTCCAGTCCCAATTCAACTCGCAAGCTATTCAAATGAGCTTTGACTTCATTATTGTTCATCCCCTGTAATACTCGTGACTGGACTTGTGAATAGACTTGCGATTTACTTGCGACTGGAGTTGTGATGGACTTGCGACTGGACTTGTGATGGACTTGTGACTGGACTTGTGATGGACTTGCGACTGGACTTGTGATGGACTTGTGACTGGACTTGTGATGGACTTGCGACTGAACTTGTGACTGGACTTGTGATGGACTTGTGGGGACTTTTGATTGACTTGCGACTGGACTTGTAATGGACTTGCGACTGGACTTGTGTTGCGACTTTCCCAAGAGACTATCTGAACTTGAGAATAGGAACTAACAGCTTTCTTTTTGTCCCTTTTTTCCCCAAAAACAGAGGCATAATGGTCGGCGGCTTTAAATCATCTGCGGCGAAAAAAACATGCTCCCACAGAAATGCGCACAACGCGACTTTGATGTTAATCTTCACAATCAGAAATCCCTAATTTCTTAGGATGACTACAGTCATATACTACTTTGACAAAACTTTTGGATGACCTTCAAAAACCCATATCGGTTAAAAGGGTGTCCCCTTAATTTCCAATCGGCTCCAGGGGTGTTGTAATCGGTCTCTGAGTGGGTGGGATTCGGAAGCATGACGGATTGTCCTCCCGGCAGAATTATGTTATCGTGACTCGTCAGCTGCTTATCTCAGACATGTTCATGTTTTGCCTTGAGCCATCAACGCCTTAAGGGATAAGTTCGATATTCCCCGAAAATTGCCAACAAATTGGGTATTAACGATTGCTACCAGCTTCATCGAAACTAAGATAAGTTAATAACTTAAAACACTTGATGCGTTTCGACGAAACCGAAGCTTGCAACCTCCGGGTTATAGTCTCCGATTCGTGAGCAATCTTGTTAATTTTCTGAGTGCCAGTAACAATGTTAGACGACATTTTAAGGACACCATTTTTAGAGAGTCGATCCAAGAGTTAACGGATCTGGTTCTCCTCCGGGCCACTTCTCTAGTCATCTCACTTCTCTGTGTATCAAAAAAACGCATCTCAAGATGTGCTCGCCATCAATCAAAGCGTCATACCTGTACTCGCGTGTCGCATTAGTAAGGGAGGATTTTCGTTGAAGATGAGAACATCAAAGACTTATGACGGCGATAGCTTGAATTTTAAAACAGTTGAATAGTGGACTAGTGTACATGAGATCAGAAACACATGTTCGTGAGGGGGAGGGGGTGGGGGGGGGGTCTGTGGCGAGGGTTGAATCATACCTTCCGGTGGTACTGTAATATCTCCTGCAGCGCAATGCATAACGATCTCTTCATGACGCGACCTTGGAGTTGGACTTGAAGGGGAGGCCTCGAGGGGTGATGAATGACGAGGCACGGTACTGGGTGATGGGGTAAGCCGGGGGCCGGGAATCGTTGCCCAAAATTTGTATTTCTTTTAGACAAAATTAAGATGAAGACAGAGTCAAGAATGTTCGTATCTGTCTGGTCAATGTTTTGATTGTATGCACAAGACAAAACATGTCCGGCAGTTCTACCGACTACTTTGACTCTCACGAAAAGTAGTGTCCCGAATCTTGATGAACACTTTGGAATCGTTGGCGGCAGCAGACGAGTTTGGCATAAATTCCATTATTTTGGAAAAGGACCGATGCAATCGTTTGCCAATTTTACACATTATCCACTTACGTCAGTTCAAATTTGCGTATCGGTTAAATTTCGGTTTACATCGAAAAGTCGGGCCTTTTCAGTCGAGATATCAACATTTCTTTTTCACCACTTTCATGTTTATTTAAATAAATGGGTCAAAATGTCTGATTGTATGTTAACAAGCACTAAAAATGCTGAGTTGTCTTTTAAAGGAACAGAGGATTGACCTCAGGAAAAACAGTCTTGGAAACTTGTTTCCTCAAATCAAGGAGGACGCTAAAAAAAAAAGCCTCGTGGCATCACAGCTATTGAATATTCATTAAGTGTGAACTTAAAAAAAAAAGAGCGCTGAAAGATCTTTGGCCTCCACATTGTAACAGAAATGTTCTATTTTCTTAAAAAGAAACCTCTGATCAGTGATATACATGTGTTATTCATGTACAACCCTACCGGTTATACACTTCGGAGTTTTCTTGACTTTTCCCCCTTTTTCCCCCCATGTAACTGAGTCTAGTACCTGTTAGATGGCGGAAGGCACTCTAATCGCTCATCATGAATCACAGGAAATCTGACAAATTCACTAGACTTGTCCCAGTCCTCCTCTTAACCCGATCATCGGATTTCTGTCCCTGGGGAGCTTGGGTCAAAATAACAGTAGGGGGTTATTCCCAACTCGATAACATCTTGGAACAAAAATAGCCCATTTGGGGATAGACAACAAAGTTTATTATATACTTTTTGCACATAATTATGTTTGGTTTATTTGAGAGAAGTGAGCTGTATAAATAACACCCTCCGTTTGGGTATTAAAAAGAAATGGCCCGATTGGACATTTCGGTTTGAGGTATACAATTCCTTGGCAAGGTGGAGTTGGTTTAGTTCATGGCGCACCGGCTTGGGTCTAACCGGAACTGCATTTGAGACCTTGGTGCATTATTAGTCCCCTGGATTTATACGCGGGATCGAGGTTGGATGGATTAACTGCAGCAGGGCGGCTTGACAGCAAGATGACAATTTCGGATACTTCTGGCGTTGTTGCCCCGACGAGAAGTGAATTTAACTTTGCCGAACTAGCGAGCAATGCCGTAGTGAAAACCCTCAAAAGATATCCGATGTTGTTTCAAAATGGCTTCCTCTGAAACTCTGGCTTGTATTAAGGCACTATTGCTTCTTGTCAGAAGAGAATAAAGGCTTATTTTACCCTCGTAAAATTACAATCATGCACACTGTGTCACCTAATAGTGTACAAATTCCCCGTTCTCACGAATAGTTATGCGGACGTGCGTTATTATTATCAATACAATGTCAACAGTTTTCAAGGGGGGGGGGGTTGACACAAAAACCACCACCCTCCTGATCCGCGCCTGGCCGGCCATAGCGAATATTTTTCTTTTGGGGGAACCGTTCGCATGTGACGTCACGTTCTAATACTGCTACTTCTTTTTCTTTGCCTTTTTTTTTTTTTGCATCTTTTTTTTGGGGGGGGGGGCTAAACAAAAGGGTTGGGGGGGGGGCTTAAAAAAAACTAGGCCCCCCGGTAGAACCGCCTTGAAGTCGCGACACGGCCCAAATATTTACCTCTGCTCCATGTAAGCTCATAATGTGTAGGGTGAATTTAGTGAATTTTCGTCTCCGTAAATTTAGAAAAATATTCATTTCAAAGTGACTCATGATTTTGAATTGAAGCTGCATTTAGATTGAATGTATGACCCGCATGTCTGAAAAAAGGTTGGTAAAACGAAGCCGCCTCTTTCTTGTTTGTATCTTACTTCGTTTATTTACAAATTAATATTTCTAACGATCTCATGATATTCTCATCCATGCTTCTTTTTTTTTCCCTGCAGAGAGTGTAGTCTGCAAGTTCCAGCACGACTTCTGCGGCTACCGGCAAGATGCGACCGACGATTTTGATTGGTCGATGGCCCGCGAGGGAGCTTCTCTATCTCCGCTATACAAACCAAGTATGTGAATGTATTCCTGATCGACTTAGGGGGAAAAACGCGCCAAATTGACAGCGAGAGGCTATTTTTGGCGCCAAACGATCCACGAAGGGGGTAACAATTACCTGGGCCATTTTCATTTCCAGGCCAGGGGTGTGTGGGTTTTGCTTGGGTTTTTGCCAATTTTTTTTTTAAAAGGCAGAATCATTTAACTGGGGGTGGAAACCTATAATTTGTATCAGAACAGCAAACGGAACGATAACTCTGTAAGAGCTAGCGCCCTTGCAGCCGTTCCGACCATTGAATGTGTCTTTCGATAGAGAGGGCGCTGCGTAACGTATAGCAACAGGAGCTTGTGGAAAATTATTTTGAATTCATTGATGGTAGAGAATTTAATGCACGCGTTCATACAGTATATAACTATAGTTTAGAGAAAATATACAAATTCATGGTTTTTTTTTTCAGTCTTATAAAATGTATGTTCTTGGCGTCGCAAAATGGTATAACAATCTGTTGAACAACAAACGGTTCTTTTATACAATCATGCAGTGACAACCATAACATTGATGCATTTTTCAAAGTTCGGTTGTTGTTTTTTCCTTTTCAAGATAAATACATTCGCGCCTACCGGAACACAACCCGCCTAAGGCCCGGCAGCCTGGCACGTCTAGTCTCGCCCATCTATGAGGTCATGACCCCGTCCCTGCTTAGTCTCCAATTCAAGCATTTCAAAACGGAAGGAGACGGCAGCCGCCTTCGCATCAGCGTGCACAGCGCCACCAGGGTGTTTGGGATTAGACGCGACGACCAGCCGTTCTTTCGACATGTTGGCGAGCGGCTGAAGGCTGAATTGCCTTGGACCACGCTGGAGGGAAAGACTGATGTTTTCGCGCCATTTCAGGTATCGATAGGGGCGCATTGGGCGTGCGTGACATTGGACATCGTATTATTTTTGTCTCTTTACTTGTCATTCTCGAAGATCTAATAACTTAGATGTTCTTGATTCTCACACACACACAATTAAATCCTCAAATCCTAACAATATTTTGAAAACAGGTGTCGTCATATGTTGCAGCGAAACAGTTCCTTATCTCATATTAAGACTTAATTAAAAGTTCAGTAAAGAATCATTTAAATGACTCACAAGCTTTGACATAATGCGTTTAGAATGGAACATCAAGCAATCTATGGCTTAGAAATCGCATTGTTAGTCTTAATCGGATTTTTATTTATTTAATTAACGCGTGTAGCTGGTGATAGAGGCTGAGGTTGGGTACTTCGCAAAGAGCAGTGTAGCAGTCGATGACATCATCCTCACGTTAGACTCCTATCCAGCTCATCCTCCAACCACAGTGAACGGTAAGGCCAAAAAAAAGTCTCCGGTTTCTGGTATGCGCGCGCGACGCCGTAGCCATGCGCGTCGGCAAAATGAAAAAGTTTTTTTTTCAATAAAAGATGATGTCTCAAAACCACCAAACTCACTGGTTTGACTGGAATCCTGCTGCTGCTGCATTTTTTACGGTAAGTGACAAGAGCATGTCAAACTGAAGTTTATAGGCTCGTCCTCGTAAAGGTTCTAAACCCGTCTCTCATCACTCCGTTTAAACGCCTGGATTTTTTTCCAGGTTTTCTTCCCGCAGGTTCCGCACTGACGAATTCGACCGCAATCCAACATGGCGAGGCGAGTGATGCTCTGTTGTCAGGGTCCGGTGTGACGCCGCCATACGACGCAGGGGGCCAGCAAAATCGCAAAGAGGACGTTCACGCTAAGGGTAATCAAATTCATATTAAGATTTTTTTAAAGGACTTCACACATCCTTCAAATGTCCCAAACTCCTATTTCATTGGTGTCTGTCTTCTAAGCAGATTTTGTCTTCAAGTTGTCCTCCGTGCTAGCAACATGTTTTTTAGCCCCTTTATCCCTCACCCTGGCACTTTTACACCACCTGTTTGACTTTCTCGCCGTTGATGGCGTTTATTGTTTCCTGTGCAGAGTCGGAAGATGAGGGCGTCTCACTATGCTTCGTTCTGGCACTGACGTCATCCAGCCTGCTTGTCATTGTTCTCGTCATCTTCATGTTTGTCATCCTGTCGCTTAACAGAAAGAGGAGGCGGTAAGAGACTCTAGCCCTGGAGAGTGTGAAGTTTCTCATCTCAAACATGAGAGCATGACCCTTGACCTGACTCTTATCACTCTTTCACTTTTGGGAAACCTTCCTTCAAGTTGGTCTTTTTATTTCCCGCAGATACCGCAGGTTCAATTTTAGCCACGACTACGAGGAAATCAAAAACAAAGAGGCCTACAACAAAACCACTTCCGTGTCGGCCATGGCCATCATGAAAGAGCGCCCTCAACCCCGCCTGGCCTACCACAACCGACACACCAGCTTCTCGCGCATCCAGAGCCTGTCCAGCTGCCTGTCCCGACTGAGCATGCGCGACAGTAGTCTCCACTCCAGCATCTACGCCGAGATCACCGAGGCGGACCTGGACATGGACGGCGACATGTCGGATGGGGGTATCGGCAACTGTACGACACTGACCACGACATGCACGGGGACATGGGACATCTGTGACAGCAGCAGCAGCAGTGGCAGTGACACCACGCTCGCCGGGGGGTCTTACGTCACAGCGTCCTCCATTAACAAACTCTACCCAAGTCTGAGCGATGAGGGCAGCATAAGCCAGAACGATAGCGGCTGGGTAGAGAACATCATCTACGAGCGGACCTCCGATCTAAGTAGTCTTGGCTCGACCTGCGAACGCTTCGGCACGGGCAGTGCCTTGAAAGAACTCGGCTGCCACAAAACGGCGGCTGGTTTCAAGTCTAGACAGCGAGTGCACACGCTATAGCCGTCATGGTTTCCTGTGTTAATTGTGAACATAAAACTTTGTAAAAATGAAAATATGAGAACTATTTGTATAATACATAACGCTCTTAAAAAAGAGCTTGGACTATTTCCAAGTTTTACTTGATAAATTGGAATTAACGTTGTAAATGTTTGCATGTCGCTGAAAAACGTCCTTTGCACACATGAGACCTTTTACAAATGAAATTGATTATAAAGACTACACACCCCTATTTTAGAAGGCGATGTCACTCTAAAGTGATCAGTATATATCAGTGTATATACAATCCTTAAGACTTGTATTGCAAAGCGAAACAGCATTGTGATTCATTAATAAATAAATGGAATTTTAAATTAAGGTCATTTTCAGGGGGTTTTCGGTGACAGATCTATCTTTTCAATTGGAACAAAAACCACAACCCAATGAAAACATAATTGATGTTAACTTTCGATGGAGACAAAAAACGTGTAATGTCTGAATTCCAATCCCGTTGGCGACATAGTTTCCTTTTGGCAAACGGGAAACTCAACAGATATTTTTGTCGAAAACCTCTGCGCGGTTCTAAAGCATCAGGGTTTACGAAAGGCCACGACATATTTCTCTTCTTTGTAATCCGACAAAAAAGCCATCTAGAATAACAAAAGGCGCCCACCACAAAGGAATGTATTTTTTAACTTTTGCGTTTCCGCGTTGTGTAATGCGCTGGTGGCGCTCCCACGCTAGCTTAGCTTGGGGAAGCGTCGGATCTGCACGGCTCGATGAGTTCCCAACGCGGGGAGGTGAGCCCACGCTAGCAAGCTCTACGCGAACTGCAGAGATATGTACGTGAAACAGACTGCTCTTGCACTAGTACTTTATGTTCCTCTTGCTTTAAATGAAGAGGTTAAATGACAAGGAAGTTTGAGGTGCAGTTCTCGTATATAACCCTACCGCACCTTCCACCACCTGTACCCCACGGGGAACTCACCGGTAAGTTGTCATTGTAATTCTCGCTTCTAAAATTACCCTGTCATTTTCTCAATAAACACGCACAAATTTTCTGTTAGCTGTTATATTCCTTTACAGATTTCGACAATCAGGAAACTATATATAGTTGTTGTAATGAAACTCCAAAAGTGAGCATACATTACAACGGAATCCAACTTCCGGGTTGGTTAGCACTGGTTACATACATGTAGGCAGCTAGGTCTAGCTAGCCACAATGTTTGCAAAGGTTCTATAACATATACAGTGCAGTCTATACTGGTTGGAATTTGACTTTCATTTTATTCACAAAGCAAGTTAATTGGGTTTAATATAATGTCGATTTTGTTTGGAGTATACGATTTGGAAGCTATTTGGATAGATCGATCGATCGATTAACTGATTGAATGATCAACCAATCACTCGATCAATCGATAATTATTGACTTAGGATCGGTCAGACGACCAATCATCAATACACTAGTCTTCATACGTTTGTCAATTTTCAGACGAATCAATCAATAAAACCAATCGCTCGGTTGATCAGATGGGTGATCGATCGGCAATCAATCCATGTATTAGCACATCAACTTACCGTCAAATCAATCATTCATTCAATCAATCGGTCGATAAGGTGGAAGATTATGAAATTGGTAATAGATCAATTATCAGTGGATAAGTCAATTCGTCACCGGTTTGTAAGTCACAACCGCATAATCAATGAATCGATCGATTGGACAATCAATCAATCAATTATCAATCGATTTCCGATCAATTAACCACTTAAATATGCACATTTTATAGCCAATCGTTTGACACAATCCGCTTTTTAAAACCAGTCATTCCCATTTTGTCACATTAGACAGCAGTTTTTGTTTCGCGTAAAAATAACAAACCACATGACAATGCCCTGCGGTATAAGCGCTGCTGCCATTTCCTGTGTTTACTTTATTCTTAGAAATATCGAAACCAATAATAGTTTTGGTTGAGCAATCTTGTTGACAGCGCCTTCAGATTTGTTTTGTTGTTGCGAAATATTCTGCTTTTAAAACAAAATGAGCTTAAGCGTCAATTGCAAAGTGTATTTTTTTCGGCCTGGGGTAATTTTTCGCAGAGTTGGTGAAGGACTTTTCTTTCTTTCTTTTTTTTCTAACCTGGTGAATCGAACATGTAGATCAAGATGGCGATGATTGCTCAACTTGTGTTACTTAGTCTCTCCGTCCAGTCGCTTCTTGCGACAAATGGAACACTGAGTCCGGCAGTCAGTGCCAGCATGTCGACACCGACCACAGTTACAGGAGTAATGGGCTCAGCTGGGTCTATCGAACCGTCGACAGTGTCGAACGTGAACACAGAAACACCTGCCGCATCCAATCACACAAATCCGATTATGTCGACACCAGTGTCAACAGCATCAACATCGAGTCCTGCTGCCACCGGATCGACAGCAGCAGCCCCTCAGGGTGCGACAGCGACAGAACCTGGGTCGACAACTGCATTAGTACCTTCAGGGTCGACAGTGTCATTGACGGCTCCGCCGAGCCAAATGTCGACCGAATCAGGAACTACCACGCCTGCTGGAGGCAACACACCTACAGAGATGTCTAGAACTGCAGGAATGACGTCATCAATTACGCAAGCTGTGACGTCAGAGCCGACAAGCGGGCTAATGACGACGTTGGCGACGATAATGAAGACTACCAAGGGAGGTAAAACCTGAAATATTTTTCTCAATAGAAAGTTCTGCAATCCAAAACCGTAGAGAGAGGGCGCCTGTCATCCATTGATAAAAGTTGGGAAAAACAAAGTGTCCCTTTGTGTCGATCTTTGTATTGTAATACTGTGCAGAGTTACTCCGATTTTTTGTGTGTGCTTCTTCATCACTATCCTCTGTTTTTGTTCTCGTTATGTGAGCCTCTTCTTAGCCCATTTCTAGACGTCGACCTATTTGGGGTATTTTTGTGTAAGTTCTCCACCGAATAAGGCGTGTTACGTGCTAGCACCAAAAATAAGAATTATATGTGGCGCCCTTTAAGACACAATTAAGCTTACAAGCAAATCATATACCAAATGGTAAAGACCAACAGACCAAAGTGAGAATTGTGACTGGTTTGATGTTAATCTTTGCCTGTCAAAATAAACAAGAGTCTGAAAACCCTTTTTGTGTCCCTTCATGTTTTTTCTAGGATCGGGATCGGCTGGAGTCAGCCTGGCCGTGTACATCGCCGCTGGCGTCGTGTCGGGCCTGGTCGTGTTGGTGATCATCTTCGCCCTCGGTGTTTGGTGCCTTCGAAGGTAAGATCTACAATTCCATTGTGCCATGTTTGATTAAGGGCGCTCTAATACGCCGTCTCCTGTAGAAATTCCCATATTTTATAGAAATTTCAGGTGTTCACTTCAATTTAAAATGTGATGATTTTAAACTGTCATTTTTAAGCTCTGGCAGGAGCTTCTACGTGTCACTTGGTGGTCGATCGGTCGGATGGTCTGTCTGTTTGTCTATATATCTGTCCCCGGAAAATTGACCAAAAGTATGGTGTTCCATATGTGCCATCGGCGTCGCATTTTTCGGCGTCGCATTTTTTAGCTCTGGCAGGGAACATTTTGATCGATTCCATGCACGACGCGAGAGGCCAAACTAATTTTAAATATCACAACGGGGCGCTGTTCTTTGTTCAGTTCTCGAGGAGCTCATCCACGGCGGAATAACTTTTTTCTAGGATTATTAACTATTTTCGTTATTTTCATGTCCTGCCATACACAGCCGCAAGTCCCAAGATGGCCGCGGCACTGGGAATCCCTTCGGCCCGGACGAAATGGACAAACTGGATCCCAAGGCTAGGATGTCCATGCACCGTCCAGCCTCGGCAAGCGTCAACGCCGATGACGACCTAGCCTTCGTCACGTTCAGCACAGGGTCCGGGACCGCCAGCGCCGAGTACCACGTGGGCGGCATCGAGAACCCCACGTACGCCCTCAGCAACGTCAGCGACGGGGAGGAACCAACAGCTGGAGAAGGAGGCCAGGACCAGAACGGCGCCGCCACCATGCCCTCACCGGCTCGCCTGAGCATCGCTGAGCCGACTGAGGGCGCTGCGGAGGGTGAAAGCGAGGGCGGTAAGGGGCGCAACATCAGGCCACAAAGTGGGGTGTCGTATACGAGTAATGACATCGACGGAGCCCTTGAGACTCTAGAGATAGGCACAGTATGAGTACGGTGTCAGGGCGTCAGATGTTTGGCAGGAGAAGGCCCCATGTTGCCACATTCTCGTGGTGGACATGATCTTGGCCAAGTTAATTATCGCTGGCAAAGCACACGATATCCTCTACACAGCAAAGAGCAGCATGCTAAAAAAAATCACAACAAGGCAAAATTTGAAAGTCATAAAAGATCGTTTGCTTTTCATGCATTGTGTTCGTTTCCAATATTAACACCACTCAAAATCCAAAGAATGTTCAAAGCCTACCCTGTTGGAGTTTAAGCGCAGTGGATATTACACTTTTCGAGCATTCAGCGGAACCATGTAGGCCTACAACAACCTTTTGATCACGAAACACGATTTCGTCCACAGCAATCTGAATTAGTTTCCGAAAATGCAGTCAATTGACTGATCATTGAATTCACCTAGGCCTACATTTCTTGATTTCTTCTTAATGACAGCAAGCCAGATGGAATAATTTTTACGGGGTATTTAGTACCAATACGATCTTTAAGCTTTCTCGATTCGGTATTTTGTGGGATGAATGCAAATGATCCATTATTAACGCGCGCGCATGCGCAAACACTGGCACGACACTGCACTCAATGCAACATTTGTTTTATTGTTAAGACATTGTTTCTGTTTAGCATTTCACTAAATAATTATCATATCGTGTCAGAAGACTAGCAGTCATTATTTCAGAAGTCGCCAATTTCGTTTTTAGCATTGTTTGGGTTTGCAGTGTAAATGTTTGTTCAAATAAAGAATTGCTTTCGCGTATAAGTTTTTCAGTACTTTCCTAAAGATGCAATGTTTATATTATTATTTGCCGATATTAATCGCATATTTCTAGAAATGTATTATGTACCCGTCTTTCTTAAAGTTTTAAGTGCTTTCGGTAATAAATGTAGTTAACACTTTAGTTTTGTGCTTAATTTCACGCCACCAATAGTGTTCTTTTTTTCCCTGAAAAACATTATTATTTAAACACAACAAAACTTTATCAATCAATAATAATTAAATTCCGATTTAGCATATTAAAATAAAAGGTGTTAAAATGTGAATAATTATTCGGATAAGATTTTTTTAAAAATAAAATCAACTCGCATTTCTTGAAACGAAAAAAGACGAATTAATGTGAATTTATTAGGAAGCATGTCTTCCGCAATTTCCAATGTGAAACAGTTGCAGTGAATCCATTAAAGGGATCTGTGGTTTATTTTTAACCAGTTGTTAAATAAAACTGTATTTTAGACCAAAAAAAACACGATTGGCACATGTTGCTCTCTGATTGAACTCAAAGTTGGCCATGAACAGAATGAAAAATTGTATTCATTCTGTACATGTACTTATTGCCCACCAAAACTAATCAAACATTTGTTCCTTTTCCTGACTTTCTTTGTCCAACACATCGAACGACTCTCAATCGAAATCTTAAATGAGCTGTTTAATTTGACAATCTAGTTTCGCCCGTAAAGTGCGCCAAAAATATCCTTTCCATTTTTGCATTACTTAGAATATATTATTTATAATTGATAGGACATAGCCTTTTTAAGAGGCTCCTTGAAGCTAAAAACTTGCACAGCAACGACTTGAAAGAGACTATATCGCATGTGCAGTCTGGCTTTGGTTTCAATATGGCGGTCCCGTGCCAAAAGGCAAAATAGATACGACGTTGCATCTTGAAAGTTGGTAGTTTGTTCGCGCAATGCAGTAAAGCATTCTCAGCTGTTGCCAATGCTAACACAAGTCCCTGGGGTTAAGCCTTGACTTTATCTACCACTTCTCGATGTGGGATAGGCACCATAACCTGTACGTGGCCGTGGACATGGGCTCAATACAATCCATGCAATGAAAGGTTGGCGTCAAGGTCTCTGCCTCGGGGCGATTTGGAAAACAAAAAAAGCAATGGAAAGTGTACATGGCGATCACAATGAACTACATGTAGTAGTTGGTGATGGAGATGTCAGAGTTGTCCTTTTCAGTTTCTCATCAGATGCTTTGTGAAACCATGGCGGTAGAGTTGGGATTATTCCAAGTCGGGTCATAACCCCTCTAAAACACTTTGAAGACGCGCTGCCCAATTAAGAACACAAAATCACAATCCCTATGCTTGACAAGCACGCGGTTAGCCCAACTGGTACCCTTCGTTTATGACCTAATTCAATTTTCACCGCCCGGAAACAGTTACGAGGCCGAGGCATTATGAGTAAATCTCATGTTGACAAATGAACAAACAGTGTCAAGTGCGATTTACTCGCCGTGTAGTTCACCACATTGAGCGTTATCATACGAGGCTGCTGACACGAGCTACACGCTCTGCGGAGTTGAACAAAATCTGCAATGAGAGGAGCACTGATTGAATTGCGAGCACTTTGCACTAAGTTCACGGAGGTTATCGGAATCCAGTACGACTGTGTTACATGCAGACCCAACATCACCTGGAGAAATAGCAGCACACGGATGCAAAAACACATCGGCAGCCGGGAGCTGAATTTCACACATCCATTGTGATTTCTGAAACGGCATGAAAAAAAGTATCTGAATGGAAAACATCGGCAACTGTTTACACAGACTTTAATATCGGTGGCCGTGCGTAGGATAAGACCTAGAGCACGTAGGCAGGCAGGTAGGCAGGGTGACTAGCTCCATGATTGAACAGTATGTGCACATGACCAAGCAGTGTAGCATGGGCCAAGGTTTTGCAGTGACGGTACATCACAGCTGAACAAAATCTGCATGTTCTGAGTTCGCCGGGGAGAAGCTGAAGCCACGTTCAACGCAGTACCATCACCGACTACGAGAAGCGAGGATGGAGCAGCGGGCACGCGGAGCGCACCACCGGGAACGCCCCGGGAGGGGCCTGGCATGTGTCCTGGTGCTCTGGACATGTAAGTACGGAGTCATACGAGAGGCCTAATATGGTCAATAATTTGACATTATTCACAACTGGAGAATGTTACCACTGCAATTCTATTTTTATCTTAATGTCAATCAATCTGTTTTCGTAATGCAATTATTGACTTCAAACTTAAAAATACATTGGCAGCCCGAATAATTTCGACAACCAAAGAAAATATAAATTTATTGTCGTCATTTTATGTATACTTTATCAGAATTACATCACTTCACAACGAATCCTTTACCCTCCAAACTCATCATTTTTTAGTGTGGTGTTCGTATTTGTATACTTTTGGGCCGATATGAAAAAAAACCTTAACATAAACCTTAAACAGTGTTATACGTATTTAACTTGACCAGTTCCAACTTATTGTCTGGTTGGTGCAGTAAAAACGGAACATTTACGGTTTTTTGGCAACCAATTTCTTTTGAGTCGGATAATTTTAATAAGGGTACCGATTTTGTATTTGTGTATTTCCCTTTGTTAACACACAAAAGTGCCCCATCATTGTCTGTCCCCCGTGGGACTCACAGAACGAGGGAACAGACAAAATATAAGTCTTTTGTTAAACCATAGGCTCGATACAATTGCAAATACACCTCACCGGAGCGTAAAGGGAAACAAGGTGTTCTCTATACGAAAGAGTTAACGTGTGAGCCAAAACGCAATATCAGCCCACGAAAATCAGCAGAGCATGTCAATAGGTACATTTGTCACCGGAACATGTACATGTACATGTACGTACAAGCCATGGCTGACAATTTGGAATAGAAACTCTAAATCCGTACATGCCCTTAGTGCCCTGACGGGCCCAAAATCATCCAGCTCTCTTGATTTTGAAGTATTGTGTACTTGTGCATTCACCTTTAGATAAAACATTGTCAAAAATATGCTGTTGTCCTGGTCTAAGAGGGAATTGACGTATTGTGCGCAAGCTTTTGGAGTTCCATTTTCGCCGGGAGTGGAGAATTATTGGAAAAGTAGGGCCGAGTAAGTTTGGCCTCAAAGCTCTTCAAAACACATTAGAACTCTCATAAAACAATAGTCACCCCGTAGTTCACAATACAAAACGTACCCACACAATATTTTCAGGGTTAAAACAAACACAACACCTGCCAAAAAAGCACCTGTTATTGAACAAGAACCCGAACGCCGGCAACCCGTGATGAACGGGACAAGATTATCATCCCACACAGACCGCAACACGGAAACCATCGTTGATTAATTAACAAGTATCTTCCTGACTTGTTGATCTCAAGAGCAGGAAATTCGTATAGTCCAATGGCCTTCCTGTAAGATACGCAAACGGCTTTGCCTCGTTGATTATGATCAATCATTTGCCTATGGAGGGTAATTTCATATCATTTTAGACAGTGTGCTCCAGGGTATATTCTTAGCCCTATAGTCCCCGCTGATGAGTCAGGCTCTGGCAAAGGCCTATCCTTCGTGCTACTTACGTAAGGACATATTTGACGTCAAGTTTACCCTTTTGAAAAGAGTATTTTTGTTCCCAGTCTCAACCTGACGGTTGTATAACCATTGGCAGCTATATCATTTTTTTTTTTAAATACTGGTGTCCATGTACTTCGGTTTGCATTATGTATTGGTCGATTTGTTTGTTTCTTTGTTGATTAGAGTGTTACTGTACATGTGAAACAGTAAATGACATAACGCTGATGTTTTTCTACTTCTTTGCCAACCAAATCCCATACCAACACACTTTGCCCAACCATAAAAATAACCGAAAGTTAGTTGAACTTAGTGTGCTATTGTTCTGTTTTGTTTTAAATGAAGTATTTTTATTAAAAGTTTTGAGCGAAGGCAATCACTTACTTTGCTTAATTAAGTTTAAAAAATGCAAAATACAGAACGCACAGAATTCCTTTAGATTATAGAAATTGGTTTCTGGTTTCTGTTGATATTTGATAAACGATCATTTATTTTGATGCAAGATATTTACTTTTCCGTAATTTATACGACATTACGAATGTTTACTGTATCCATTTTAATGTGTATAAATACAGTGCAACAAGATCATAACGAACAGGTCAAAGGTCACAAAAACGCATTGTTGTTGAAAACGATCTGTCGCTTTGACGGGCAACAAGCTCTGTTTGCACAAAAATGTTTTGATAAGATAACCTTGCGTTCCTGTCGGCATTGCAACTTATCAATGGTTCATAAGCAGACAGCTAAATGTAACGCGCTGTAGCAGTGGTTGCCATAGTAACGACTTGTAGGTACTTTAGCACAGGAAATTCAATTTAAAAAGCTGCATTGTCTTGTTTTGATTTTGAAAATTAACACTTTACCCATAGCAGTTGGCGTCAAAACATGAACATTCATATTAAATTGATAAAACAATTTCTCTTTTGAAAAGTGAATTTTCAAAAATGACGGCAAAATGGTATGAAGTTTTATCAAAATGTTTTGCGTTAGGGGTTGCTTTTGTTTTGATTCTTTTATTGTCAAATTGATAATTTTTCTTTCTCTTGTTTGAAATGGCAGGTGCCAATTTTATAATACACGTATCGGCTGACACAACTGCGGCGCTGCCTGCCACCACCCAACCACCAAACACTGATAGATCGACATCTTCAGGAACACTAAAGCCCCAAACATCGAGTTCTGGAAGCGACAGCCCCGCTACAACGCTCCCAGAACCCAAGAGCTTACCCCCAGAAACTCCTAGTCCTGCAAACTTGGGCACGACAGTTTCTGTGCCATCAACCATAATTCCTACAAAGTCTTCATCAGAATTTCCTACAAGTAGGACAACGCAAAGCAGCGCAACAACCGTAGACAGACTTTCTACAACAACATCAAAATTTGCAACAACTATTGGCCCCTCAAAAGCACCCACCACGCCCCCGAATACTACCACCAATTCAACTAGTTTGAAAACTGTTACACCTGCCGATTACGTCATCCACAATGTTACCTGGAACCCTGCTCCCACGCCGGAAACAACACGCGTCACCACCACGCCGCAAGGGGACCAGACTAGTAGCGCCGTTTTAGGAAGCACTTCCGGGTCAGTGAACGCAGAGACAACAGCGCCACAGACGGTGACCTCCACCGAGTATGAAACAAGTGTGGTCGTCGTCTTGGAAACGGTTGTTCTTGAGATTACGGACGGGCAAGAAACGGTTGAATATGTTACGCCAAATGGAAACACGACTATCGGTGGTGGTCCTGGTTTGGACCCAGACCGTGAGAAAGGTAAGTGTGTGTGACTTCAAATACGTCCGCAATAAATTGCTTTCTCGCCTTTAAGGTGGCAGTTTTGTTAAGTTTAACTTTAAAACATTAATGAGAAATGTTTCATTAGTCACAGACAATTAATAAACAATTTTTATTGTTTCAGTATTTTCGTCTTTTCAGTAATTTCATCATTTTCATCAGTATTTTCCATTTTGACTTTTGAAATGTTTTCAGATGAATTAAAGAAGCTTCTTTTCATCGTCGGGGGCTCTATCGGGGGAGCTTTAGTAGCCATCCTCATCATCTTTGCCATCGTTTATCGATTCGCTAAAAGGAGGAAACAGAGGGCGAACAGTCGATACTACAACTTCAAGAAGAAGAAGTAAGTCCACCAATTATAGATACGTTAAGGCACCA